>PVKP010030088.1:0-28275 GCA_004027715.1 Plecturocebus donacophilus
GGGCAGTAAGGACCCTGGGCAGAGGCGACCCCAGGGACTCCAGACAGTGGGAAGCCCCAGCAGCAGGGAGTCCTGGCAAAGAACCCCAGAAGCCAGCTCCAGGCACTCCCAAGACAGATAGAGAGGAGTCCACAGAGTGGGGACAGGAGAGAGGAGGCGTGAAGTGCAGCTGCTGGCCTCCTGAGCCCTGTCCGCAGTTCCTGGTGGAGTGAAACCTTCCACGCCTGGACCCTCAGGAGCCATACCAGGCTGTGACGGGGCCTCTGGCCCACCCACGACGAGCCCCCCCACCACTTCTGCAAGGGGCTGGCTGGGCTGACCTCAGAGCCCCCCCAAAAGGCGGCCTCCTCCGCATCATGTGATTTACCAGTGCCATGCCACTGTGGTCATCTTTTAGCAGATGCGATCGGCAGGGAGAGCCACCTGTGGGTACACTTGAGGCCCCGCCTGCAGGACTCACACGCCGCACAGTCCCCACTTGGGGTCTCTCCCCAAGCCGAGCCAAGGGCTCATCTCTCTAACAACCTCCCCCATCATTTCAGGTTTGTTGGACGCCCAGGAGATTACGTGTACATTTTCCATTCCTTCCGAATGGAAGAGGTAACCGAGATTTTATTCGTTTCCGGCAGCCCCTTCTGTTTTGCTCATGATTTGCCTACACTGTGCACTTGGGAGAAGCAGCCGCAGCATATTTGCTCAGCAAAGAGCAGTTTCTTTCCGTCCTGATGGAAGCTTTTCCATTCTCCTGACATGTCTAGGGTAGGGGACGGGGACTTTGATCTTATTCGTTGTATTCACATAGAATCACCTAGAAGGATAAAGGTGTTGTAGAGTTAAGGAAAGAAAAAAAAATGACATCTGGTTTTCTTTTCTTTTTCTGTGAGACTGAATAGTTCTCTCTGGTTAAGATGAAATAATGAGGGCCGGCACAGTGGCTCAGGCCTGTAACCCCGGCACTTTGAGAGGCTGAGATGGGTGGATCACGTGAGGTCAGGAGTTTGAGAGCAGCCTGGCCAACACAGTGAAACCCCATGTTTACTAAAAACACAAAAAATCAGCTGGACGTGGTGGTGCACGCCTGTAATTCCAGCTACTCTAGAGTCTGAGGCATGAGATTCACTTGAACCTGAAAGGCGGAGGTTGCAGTGAGCCGAGATTTCACCCCTGCACTCCGTCCTGGGCAACAGAGCAAGGGTCTGGCTCAAAATAAAAAAGATGAATTAGTGAGGATAAAACAGAACTCGGCTACCTTTTTTAACTCGAAATTGAAATGCTTATCTCTTCACCTTCAAATACCATGCTGGTGCTGTTTGGTTTCTGCCCAGCCATCCTGGCCACAGAAGGCCTGGTTTTACCAGCCTGGTTTTGCTGCTCTCACAGCCATGGACTTGCTCCACTGTCTGTCCCACTACCAGGGGCTCCATCAGACCAAACCAGGGCTTCAGGGCCTGTCGGAGGTTCTGGTCTCAGCATTTCCAACCCACAGAGTAACTCAGCTTATCAGAAAATAAGAGAGTGGGTCTTCTTGATAAAGACCCTGTGGAACAAGGTATCGAGGATGGGGTGGATATCAGGTATAGGGTGATCTGGCTGTCTGGAGTGCAGCCCTAGAGGTTCAACTACCTGAATGCAGGCCCCAGGGCAGCCCAAGAGGTGGGCTTCCTCCACAGTAACAGTCGTCTGCTCCAAACTTGTGAAAAGCTCTTTCCTTTTTACATGACATAGATGATCCCCTGTCAAACTTGTCCCGGGTTAGAGAAGTCATATGTTGGAAATAGATGCTCGATGCCACAAAGAAAAATCAGCACTGAGACAAAGGATTTTCAGCAATGCAATTTTTACTTCCTGGACTGCAGGACGGGTACTCTCACTAGCCATCGTGCCACGAGAGTACAAAGAACAAAGGGAAACACACAAATTTATTTCTTAAGCATTTGGCGTCATCCTTACTGCTGTGTCTGATCTCCATTGGCTGGAGCCAGAATTCACAATCTAAACTAAAACCCAATTGGCTACAACTTAAAACTTTTCTAAACAGGTAAAAACAATGGAGAGCTGGGACATGCCTGTGAGCACGTCCAGCACACATACCTTGGTGAAAGTACAAGGACACAGAATGTGCTACTTTCCTGTAAGCACGGCATGTCTGACAGCTACGTGGGATAGGACGTAACAAAGTTATTAGCATACTTGTTCTTTAACAAGAAAGGAAACCTTAAAAAGGAACTCTTCTACTTCCCACATTATATAATCAAGCAAATGGTGTAATTGCATCTTCTGAAAGCATGGCCCTCCAAGACAAGTTTGGAGTATATTAGGTTGTATTTGGAACACAAACAGGTTTACTGTGCCCTGGTGTTTCCTTTGCTTGGACAAGTTAAGCTTCCAGCCCACTTAAGTGTCTGACCGTCACCTGCTTGCCAGGTCCCTGGCGCCCTAAGGTGGCACAGGCCCACTGAGTCAGGGGCATTAGGCCTCAGAGGGGTGGCTGCTGCCTCCCGTGGGGCTTGCCTGCTGCAGAGCCGGTGGGTGGTGACTGCTGCATGGGACTGGGCAGCGGCCCTGGGCAAAAGGAGGCGCCCTGCGGCCCCGCCCCACGCTGCCTACTCCCTGGCAATGCACTCCCCGATTCCAGCCCCAGCCCCAGCCCCAGGCCCCGCAGCCTGTAGACAGGGTGTGTCCATTTCCTGGGGCTGCTGCAACTCAACCCCACAGACTGGGTGTCTTCAGATAACAGCGATGGAGTCTCCCCGTCCTGGAGGACAGTAGTGCAACATGGAGGTGTTAGCCGGACTGAGTTCCCTTCACGGGCTCTAGGGGAGGACCCACCTCGCGTCCCCCAGCTTCTGGGGGTCACTCCACCCTCTGCTGCCGTCTTCACGCGGCCTCCCCTCTCTGCCCGCGCCTTCTCTTCTTCTGAGGGTGCCAGTCCCTGGGTGGGCGCCCACCCCGCCCCAGCACCGCCCCGCCTTGACTTGGCTACATCTGCAAAGACTTTGCAAATAAGGCCCCGTTCCCAGGTAGCGGGATTAGGATCTGAGCGTCTTTTGTTGGAGGACACAGGTCAACCCATGGCACGGGGGTGGGCCTCCCTGCAGGGCTGCGGCCCCTCTTGCGGTGTCCCTGCGGCAGGCTGACGCTGCTCTCTGTCCCCAGTGCGCACCAGGGGGCTGCCTGATGGAGCTCTGCATCCAGCTGAGCATCATCATGCTGGGCAAACAGCTGATCCAGAACAACCTGTTTGAGATCGGAATCCCGTGAGTGTGCCCAGGCGGTCAGAGCAGCAGAGCGAGCGGGGTGGGGGGTGTGCCGGTGGCTTCTGCCGGGGTCTGGGTGGACGCGGGGCTTCAACCAAGATGGGGGCACCAGAAACAGGGAGAGGAGGAGGACACAGAGGGAAGATGGGGCAAAAGCCACCCCAGGCCAGGCGTGGTGGCTGATACCTGTAATCCCAGCACTTTGGGAGGCAGAGGCTGGCGGATTGCCTGAGCTCGGGAGTTTGAGACCAGCCTGGGCAACACAGTGAAAGCCATCTCTCCTTAAAATAGACTCAGGGCTGGCCACGTGGCCAGGAGGGCCGGGTTCTGGGAGGTGAGCCCCCTCCCTGCAAGGCTGCCCCTTCCACAGGAAATCCTAGATACCCAAAAAGTTAGCTGGGCATGGCGGCATGTGCCTGCAGTCCCAGCTACGCGGGAGGCTGAGACAGGAGAATGGCTTGAACCCAGGAGGCGGAGGTTGCAGTGAGCTGAGATGGTGCCACCGCACTCCAGCCTGGGCAAAAAGCAAAACTCTGTTCAAAAAAAAAAAATCGCTGGAGATGCCAGAGCCGAGCCCGCAGACTCAGCTTCCTGCGAACCTGACTGCGCGGTGTCCGTCTCAGGAAGATGAAGAAGCTCATCCGCTACCTGAGGCTGAAGCGGCAGAGCCCTGCCCACCACGAGGAGAGCGTGAAGAGGACGCAGCGCTACGAGGTGGACTACAACCTGGAGCCCTTCGCGGGCCTCACCCCGGAGTACATGGAAATGAGTGAGTGACGGCCGGGCCAGGCGGGCGACGTCAGCTGGAAGCCGGCCAGCATGCCAGCTGGAGGGGGGCAGAGCCGCAGGGGGCGATGCCCCCGACCCCGAGGTGCCCAGCGTGCCTCCGGAAGCATCAGGCGGGGAGGAGGGAGATGCAGACCCTGGCGTCCAGGTGCCACCCCCTTGGGTGGGTGGGCACGGCCGCTCTGGATGGAGTCCTGTCTTCCGGAGGCCCAGCTCAAGCAGCCGCCATCCCAGCCCGACCCAGCCTCCGCTGGGCAGGTCTTCCTTCTCCCTCAGTCTCCCCCACCAGCCGAGGGCCCAGCCCTGCTAAGCTGCAAGCTCCTGCCTCACTTGGGACGCCCCCCCCGGCAATCCAAGGTCCCTCCTCTGAGCCCCAGGGCCCTTCGAGCGCCCACTTTGGGTCCGTGACTCATCTCCCCTTCCTGGTGGTGAGCTCCTGAGTTGCAGAAGCCAGGACTTGCTTACCTGTGGGCTGGCGACAGCTGCCCCCAGCACAGAGCAGGTGCTCAAAGGAGACCCGGGGATTGGGCCTTACCCCCTCAACCGTGTGGCTGGCCAGGAGGATGCCAAGGGATGGCACATGCCTTTTGGAGGTGGGCAAAGGAGAACTGGGAAGAGGCCAGGTGCGGCCCGCACAGCTCTGGAGTCTCTCTGACCTGGTCACTGACCTCTCCCTCCTGCCCCCTGCATTCGCTCTGGGCATGTTCACCTCCTTGCTGCTGCCCAGCCCCGTGGAGCTCGGGCCGCCCCAGGGCCTTTACACTGGATGTGCCCTGCTGGAATGCCCTCCCCCAAATACCTGCACGACTCGCTCTCTCCCTGCCTCCCACGCTCTATTCAGAATGTTCCCCAGCAGAGGGGTCTTCCCTGACCACTGTGTTTGAAAGCGGAAGCCCTTCCTCGACACAGCCCCGCCCCCACCCTCCCCTGCTTGGGGTTTCTGCCCCCAGAAGACAGCCCTACCTTGTCACCCCTCCCCTGGCTCCCCTGGTAGGACGGCAGCCTTGCCCTCTCTTGCTCCTCAAGCCCTAGCCCTGTCCCTAGAGCAGGTCCAGGTACACAGTGGGTGCTCAATGTGTGTTTGCCAACTGACTGGATGAGCAAAGGCAGTCAGGGAGATTCCTGCAGAGGGGGCTCCCAGCATGCAGTGCCCTGGCCACCAAGGTCAACTTCTCTACAATGCTGGTTCCCAGGCTTCTTCCTGTTCTGTTCGAGGTGACCTGGCAGGCGGCATTTTTATTTATTTATTTATTTATTTATTTTTGAGACGAAGTCTCGCTCTGTCACCCAGGCTGGAGTGCAATGGTGCGATCTCAGCTCACTGCACCCTCTGCCTCCCAGGTTCAAGCGATTCTCCTGCCTCAGTGTCCTGAGTAGCTGGGATTACAGGCACCCACTCCTACATCCGGCTAATTTTTGTATTTTTAGTAGAGATGAGGGTTTACCATGTTGGTCAGGCTGGTCTCGAACTCCTGACCACATGATCCGTCCACCTCGGCTTCTCAAAATGCTGGGATTACAGACGTGAGCCACCATACCCAGCCAAGCAGGCCGCATTTTTAACAAAGGCCTGGGGGTAAGGGCCCCTTCGAGGGCAGGGAGCGTTTCTGTTTCATTGCACTGCAGGTGCTGCCCTGTGCCCTCATGTTGGCCGAATTGTCCACATATGTCGCTCCTGGCTCCCGGACAATTGTGCAAGGAGCACCTTGCAGTTGACTCAGGAGGAGAGGAATCTTAATCGTGGTGTTCTGTGGCTCCTCTCTGTTTTCTCCTGGAATGAAGTCCACGCTGAACCAGGGTCAGGCTGCTGGACAGGCGGGCGGCTCCCAGCTGTTTAGACTCAGGGCTGGCCACGTGGCCAGGAGGGCTGGGGTCTGGGAGGTGAGCCCCCTCCCTGCAAGGCTGCCCCTTCCACAGGAAACCCTAGATCCCCAGAAACCAGCACAGCCACAGGACTGGTAGCCCCTTCCCGGGTTTTATTTTCCTAGTGGCTGGACATTGCATCCCACATTCCTGATGGGATTTCTGGAGCAGGCACCTTCTTCCCATATACACAGGGAGTGGCTCACCCAGGCCCCACCCTGCCCCCACCCACCAAGGCACATTTCTGCACCCACTGGCTTTCTCCCCATCCATGGGCTGCCAGTCTGTTCCTCCAAAGAAGGCCCAAGCCACAGATGTGGATAGATGGGGAGAACAAGCCCATCTGAGAATGCCCCACCTCCCCGCACCCCCGCACCCTCCCTCCCTAGCCCCTGCCCTGGCAGCGTCTCCAGCTCCCCGGTCATGCCCTCAGTGCCAGAGTAGGCAGTGCCACTCGGAAGTGGGGAAGCCCACCCTGGTGAGTGACCCACAGCCTCAGTCCTCAGCACAGCACACACCGCCCCACATCAGCAATGCCTCTCCCCTCCAGGGACCTCGGGCAGGACCAGAGGCCTCCCACTCAGCCCACCTTGCCAGGGCGAGCGAGACAGCCCAGGGAGAGAATTTGCAGGGCAACCGCCACGGCCCATCCCACATGCTAACAATGCCCACACTCAGCCCAACAAGCACACGGTGACATTCTGCCGGCTTCCTTGTTTACCGCCTGGCACCAAATGCCCTTGGACTGGGTCCTACTGTGCAGTTCCTGAACCAGCTTTCCTATTCAGTTCCCCTTAGCAACCTTTTCCTGACCTTCTCCTAGGAGCCCAGCCCCATGCCAGACGCCTCATCCAAAGCCCGTGAAGCCCCCGAGCTGGCTCCTGGATGGGTGATCCCCAGAGGGAGTGCCACAGGGCAGAAATGAGGGACTGTCCTGGGCAGTGGATCCCCGCCCAGATCCAGGATGCCCAATGCCAGGGGAAGTTTGGGGCTCTGGAAGATACAGGCAGGTCCCCCGAGTCCCAGGAAGCCCCTGTGATGGAAGGAGCAGGGCCACTGCCATGTCCCTTCCCAGCACTGGCAAGGGGATGACCTCAGGCTGGGCCTTGGAGCTCACAATGGTCCTTTTCCTATGGGTGATTTTAAAAATTTGACGTGGGCTGGCGAGCTGGCTCACACCTGTAATCCCAGCACTTTGGATGATCACTGAGCTCAGGAGTTTAAGACCAGCCCGGGCAGCATGGCAAAACCCCAGCTCTACAAAAAAGACAAACGTTAAGCGGTCTTAGTGGTGCATGCCTGCGGTCCCAGCTACTCGGGAGGCCTAGGTAGGAGGATTCACTGAGCCTGGGAGGTTGAGGCTACAGTGAGCCATGTTTGTCCCACTGCACTGCAGCCTGGGTGACACAGTGAGATTAGCCATAGATACGTGAGCATTCCCATTATTCAAGAGTCCAACACTGAGATTCAGAGCAAAATTTGGAATTCTGCCTTGGGCCCACTCCTGGCCTGGAGGTCACCCAGGGCCATGGAGGGTCCATTCCAAGACGTCCTCTCATGCATCTGCAGGTGGGGGCCATGAGGTGGGCTCGCTGGAGGTGGGGCAGCCGCCAGACCCGTGCAGCGGGGTACACAGGGCTGTGGAGTCCACCCTTATGGGCTGCGGCTCACGGGGTGCTGACTGGCATCGGACTTTCTCTGCAGTCATCCAGTTTGGCTTTGTCACCCTGTTTGTCGCCTCCTTCCCCCTGGCCCCGCTGTTTGCCCTGCTGAACAACATCATTGAGATCCGCCTGGACGCCAAAAAGTTTGTCACCGAGCTCCGAAGGCCTGTGGCTGTCAGAGCCAAAGACATCGGTGAGTGACCCCGTGGGCTGAGGGGACCAGTTCCAAGTGTGTGCTGGGTTCGGGGGGGCGGTGCTGCTCTCCAGAAGCTAGAGCCAGAGCTGGCCAGGTGTCCCCACTGGGGCTCTTCACTCAGCCTTTCACAGGTGGAGCCTGGGGGCAGGTGACGCAAGACTGGGAGGGCTGGCTTAGCCCTGTCCTCACCCTCCCCTCCCAAGATGCATTGGTCACAGAGGACGTTTGCAAAGAGTGAGTCCCAGACATCCGAATGTCCTGCTGCTTTAGGAGGTACAAGAGACACGTTTCCTCTCCGATGGCTGGCAGCACCCACCCCTAGCAATCCTGTGACCCCAGAGCCAGGGCAAGGGCAAGAGGAAAGCAGTATTAGCCGTTCCAGAAGTGCCCTCCTACGCTGCATGTCCTGGTGTCATTTCATGTTCACAAAAGAAAAGGAAGGGCTGGGCGCGGTGGCGCGTGCCTGTGGTCCCAGCTACTCAGGAGGCTGAGGCTGGAGGATCGCTTGAGCCCAGGAGTTCTGGTCTGTAGTGCGCTACGCCGATCGGGTGTCTGCACTAAGTTCGGCATCAATACGGTGACCTCCCGGGAGCGGGGGACCACCAGGTTGCCTAAGGAGGGGTAAACCGGCCCAGGTCGGAAACAGAGCAGGTCAAAACTGCAGTGCTGAGCAGTAGTGGGATCGCGCCTGTGAATAGTCACTGCACTCCAGCCTGGGCAACATAGCGAGACCCCTTCTCTTAAAAAAAAAAAAGAGAGAGAGAGAGAAAAGGAAGGAAGGAGCCCCCACCTGTAGCCAGGGAGAACAGTCCAAGTCATCGCATGGCTTGCATTGGGGACCAAAGCCAAGATGCAGATAACTCCAGCTGGCTGACCCCATCACTCAGGCACCTTGATCATGTGGAGGAGGGGAGTGGGGTTAGGAGAACGCGTATTTAAGGTCAGCGTAAAGGATAACTCTGGGCTGCGCACAGTGGCTCGCTCCTATAATCTCAGTGCTTTGGGAGGCCAAGGAGGGTGGATAGCTTGGGCTCAGGAGTTCAAGACCAGCCTTGGCAACATGGCAAAACCCTGTCTCTGCAAAAAACACAAAAATTAGCCAGGCATGATGGTGCATGCCTGGAGTCCCAGCTACTCAGGAGGCTGAGGTGGGAGGATCCGTGAGCCCAGGAAGGTTGTGGCTGCGGTGAGCTGTGCCCACACCTGGGCATCAGAGTGAGACCCTGTCCCCAGACACATAAGTAAAATTAGCTGGATGCGGTGGCGCAGACCTGTGGTCCCAGCTACTTGGGGGGCTGCGGCAGGAGGATCGTGTGAGCTCAGGAAGTGAAGGCTGCAGTGAGCTGTGATCATGCCATTGCACTCCAGCCTGGGCCAAAGAGAGAGATGCTGAAAAAAAAAAAGAAAAAAAGGAGGAAGGAAAGGAAGGAAGGGAGGGAGGAAGGAAGGAAGGAAGGAAGGAAGGAAGGAAGGAAGGAAAGGAGGGAAAGAAAAGAAAAATAATAACTTTGTAACAGCCAGAGGTGTCAGAAACACAGCAGACTTCCTTGTGGGTTAGACAGCTCCCTGCTACCAGAGGCATTTAAGCAGAGACAGGGTGACGCTCTGTCCCAGAGGGTGAGGGACATGGAGCCCCACGCAGGCCTCCACCAGAGCCAGCCCTCACAGAAAGGGTGAGCCTATCTTATCCTATAGTAGGACCCAATTTTCCTGGTGAAAACAAAATTACAAAAACACATGCATTTTATTTCAAATTTAACAGTTTTAGTTGGAATAGCACCTTTGTACTAATTATTGGAATAAACAAAAGGTAGAATTATGTACTGGGGATATCACCTTGCTAAAATAAACATTCCACACCAGCGTGATAAGATAGTTTTGGGTTGGGCTTCTACAGGCCAAACATCATCTTACAAAAATGTGGGAAGCTGGCGGGGCGCGATGGTCACGCCTGTCATCCCAGTACTTTGTAGGGGGCTGAGGTGGGCGGATCACCTGAGGCCAGGAGTTCGAGACCAGCCTGGCCAACATGGAGAAACCCCGTCTCTACTAAAAATACAAAATTAGCCAGGCGTGGTGGTGCACACCTGTAATCCCAGCTACTCAGGAGGCTGAGGCAGGAGAATCGCTTGAACCCGGGAGGCAGAGGTTGCAGTGAGCCAAGATCGCGCCACTGCATTCCAGCCTGGGAGACAGAACAAAATTCTGTCTCAAAAAAAAAAAAGAAAGAGAAAGCCCTGAGTTAACTGCACCTCCAAAGTCCCCGCTAACCACCAGCTTCCCTGTTCTGCCTCTGCTGAAGCCACGGCGAGCCCCTCACCCCTCGTACCACGGCCCCACATGGCCACGGGTGGTGCAAGGCTGGGGCGCTGATTTGCTGGCGCTGTGGGTCAGAGGTCAGCATTTGTTTTCTGTACAGGGACAGAGAGTGAATGTTTTAGGTTTCCTGGACCTAGAGACAATGTCCTCAAGTCTTAGGCGATGGTTCTCACCCAAAGGCTACACTTTTCATACATTTTCCATTTCACACTTAAAAGTGTCAAAGGCCAGGGCCAGGCGTGATGGCTCACGCCTGTAATCCCAGCACTTTGGGAGACCGAGGCAGGTGGATCACCTGAGGTCGGGAGTTTGAGACCAGCCTGGCCAATATGGTGAAAACCCTGTCTTTACTAAAAATACAAAAATTAGCCAGCTGTGGTGGCATGTGCCTGTAGTCCCAGCTCCTCGGGAGGCTGAGGCAGGAGAATTGCTTGAATCTGGGAGGTGGAGGTTGCAGTGAGCCGAGATCGCGTCACTGCACTCCAGCCTGGGCAACAGAGCAAGACTCCATCTCAAAAAAAAAAAAAAAAACACCACTGTAAAAGGCCATTTTTAGCTGGTGGGACAGGCGAGAAAGAGGCCACCGAAAAACGGGCCACTATGGCCATCTTTGCACATCTGCTCTCAAGAGCCACGTGAGACTGCACACTGGCTGTGCCTAGGCATAGCACCGTTTTGAAGATCAGTGCCGCAGAGCCACCTCCAACATTAACTATTCTCGGAACCTCAGCCTGTTGTGTCCTCCAGAGAACCCTGGAGGAAGCCTGGGCAAATCCTCCCCAGTCCCACTTTCCCAACAGGAGACTGAGGCTCAGGTGGTAACAGAGCCAGAACCAGAGAGCTCAAGCCCTGGACCTCCTGCATGCATAGAGAGTTTGCCTCTGAAAACCTCACCCTGCACACCAAAGACCCCAAAAGGGGAGCCCCAGGACAGCTCTCCAGGTGGGCCCTGCAGTCCTCAGAAATTCTGCAGCTGTCTGTCCCATGGCAGTAAAGAAAAGAGTGTGGGCTGGGTGCAGTGGCTCATACTTGTAATCCCAGCACTTTGGGAGGCCAAGGTGGGCGAATCATGAGGTCAGGGGTTTGAGACCAGCCTGGGCAATATGGTGAAACCCTGTCTCTACTAAAAATACAAAAATTAGCTGGGCATGGTGGCATACGCCTGTAGTCCCAGCTACTCGGGAGGCTGAGGCAGGAGAATTGCTTGAACCCGGGAGGCGGAGGTTGCAGTGAGTCAAGATCACACCACTGCACGCCAGCCTGGGTAACAGAGCAAGACTGATTTAAAAAAGAAAGAAAGAAAAGAGTGCCATCCCATTCCAGCAGGTATAGCTAAAAGAGAAAAGGAGAGTGCGACCCACACTGAGTCCCCACAAAGGCCTGAAGCTCGGGCACCTGACAGTGCCCCCTGCCCCCGCCACCTGCCACATCGTGGTGCACGTGTGTTTGCTCTGGCACCCTCTGTTTCAAGAAGCTCTGGCTGTCCCCAGATGGTGGCAGGCTGAAGCCTGCAAACCCACTCGGTGAAAGAGCAGCAGCCGGGCGGCCCTGGCTTCCTGCGGGCACTGGCGTCCCCCCCAGCGCAGGGCTTCCACGTGCCTCTTTGGACTCTTTGCCCCTGGCTCACTTTTGCCCAGTTCTTACGGATCAGCTACTCTCTTCCTGGTTCCTGTCTGGTTGGTTGAAGACATAATCTGCCGTCCTTTCACGCCTCTGTTTATGGTTCCTTAACCGTAACCTTTCCTTGAGGAGGCTTTTGTATTCCATCTATGATCCGTGCAGGGGCCCCAGGCGAGCTCCTTGAGAGGACAGAGGGCCCCTGTGGCCCCTGTGACCTGCCCCCCTGGGGCCCTGGGTGGCTGGGAGAAGCCGTGCCACAAAGCGCAGGTGCCTTGATCACCCCGCAGTCCGGCAGGTCACAGCAGGGACCCAGCCCGTGCGTGGGAATCCGCTCCAGCCCCTCAGCTCTGGCTTCGACTTCCTGTTCTCCTCCTGGTTCTTCAGAGCCTGGCGGTGGGAAAGCACAGCCTGCATTCAGCTCCCGGGCACCGCGCGTGGGCAGGAGTGGTGGCCTCGCCAAGCACCTGGCTTATCCAAATACCTCCCTGTTCTGTTCTGTTCTGGGAAATGGGGCTTAGAGCCCCCTCGAGTGGGAAAAATTCCTTGGGAAAGAAACCAAGGAATGTACTTGGGGATGTAAAAATGAGGCAGTTTTCCCCAACAGGACTTTGATAAAAGAAGCCCATCCAAAGAGTTTCCAAAAGCACGGCATCCCCTTTTACCAAGAGATGTCGACAGCAAGAGTCAAACTCTGCAAACTATTTAAAGAGATTGACTCTGAGCCAAATCTGAGTGACCATGACCCAGGACACAGCCCTCAGGGGTCCTGAGAACATGGGCCCAGGGTGGTCAGGGCACAGCTTGGTTTTATACATTTTAGGGAGACATGAAACGTCAATCAGATACATCTAAGCGACACATTGGTTTGGTTCAGAAAGGCGGGACAGGGTGGGGTCACTTCCAGGTTATAGTTAATTTTTTTTTTTTTTTGAGACGAAGTCTTGTTCTTATCACTCAGGCTGGAGTGCGATGGCGAGACGCACCCTCCACCTCCCGGGTTCAAGCGATTCTCCTGCCGCAGCCCCCCAAGTAGCTGGGATTACAGGCGGGCACCACCACACGTGGCTAATTTTATATTTTTGGTAGAGACAGGGTTTTGCCATGTTGGCCAGGCTGGTCTCAAACTCCTGACCTCAGGTGATCCGCCTGCCTCGGGTTCCCAAAGTGCTGGGATTACAGTTGTGAGCCACCGCACCAGGCTATTTTAAAAATCTCTACTTGTCAGTTGCTTGAAAGAGTTATTATCAGTAGAAAGGAAAGGGTGGGTTATGATAAGGGGTTGTGGAAACCAAGATGAAGCCTCCAGGTAACCGGCTTCGAAGAGAGAGGCTGTAATGTTTAGCAGACTGAAGGTCTGTGTTGATGTTCATGCGGGTCAGCTTCTCCTGAATTCCAAAAGGGAGGAGATCATGAGGCCTGTCCAACCCCCCACCCACCACACCCTCTCACAGCCTGAAGCAGTCTTTAAGGCTAACTTCGGGATGCCCTGGCCGAGCTGATGGATTCCATTCAGATGGTTGGGGGGGCTTAGAATTTTATTTTTGGTTTACAGAGCTCCTCGGAGCTGTGAGTCTCACCCTGGAGTGTGTGTCAGAATAACTCAGGGTTCCCAGCCCCCATCCCAGGAGAGGCGGATTCCCTGGGCTGGGTCTGGGGTCCCAGTTCTTCATTTCTCAAACATACCCTGCAGATGTGCAGGGCCACACGGAGAGCTGTCCGCCTGGACATAGACATCCCCGAGACCCGTCAGGGCAAGCTCCATCCCGGCCCCCGAGGGGGGAAGACCCCGCTCCCAGCTCCATCTCATCCTGCCTGACCGTTCCTGTTCCCTGTGGTCTCAGTGGGCCCATTGGGCTATTATCTGGGCAGATCTCCTTGCCTGCCTGAGTCCTGCCCTTCCACGGCCTCGAGCTCAGGAGTCACCTCCCTCGGGAGCCACACACCCAAAGACCTCAGCCCCCACCCCAGGCCCACCACACCTCAGCACCCCGCCCGGGAGGCCTCAAACTCAGAGCATCAGGGCCACGCAGGCTGCACGCACATGTGAGACTGAGGCCTGGGACGGTTCTTAATGGCCGCAGACCAGTGTGCCTGTTCCCACATTTCTTGAAACGTTCGACTCTCTAGTGGGGGTCTGGGTTTGGATGCTAAGGTGGTCATAACGGGAGGTCTCTAGGAGGCCCCCGCAGACAGCAGAGCTGCGGTGCACAGCTCGGCCTGCAGGGGGCGCCCCGGGCACCACAGCCAGTTGCCAAGAAGACTCACCAGCCAGCCAGGACCAGCACCAAGGAGAGCCTCGGAATTTTGTTTTCTTTTTTTAGACAGAGTGTCTCTCTTTTGCCCAGGCTGGAGTGCAACGGTGTGATCTTGGCTCACTGCAACCTCCACCTCCCATGTTCAAGTGATTCTCCTGCCTCAGTCTCCCGCGTAGCTGGGACTACGGGCATGCCCCACCACGCCCAGCTAATTTTTGTATTTTTAGTAGAGAAGGGATTTTGCCATGTGGGCCAGGCTGGTCTCGAACGCCTGACCTCAGGTGATCCACCCGCCTCGGCCTCCCAAAGTGCTGGGATTACAGGCATGAGCCACTGCGCCCAGTCTCAATTTTTTAAACTACATTTTCCCGGTTTATAAGCAACAGTCTGTATTTTTAAGCAGTAGGCAAGCGAAACAAAATGGCCATCCAGCCTCAACGGGGCCTGCCTGAACCGCTTTGCAGCCTCTGCTCCGGCGCCAGAGTCCGCTTGGAAAGGGCTTCCTGCGCTCGTGCAGTCACTCAGCAAACATTTACCCAGCAGCACCCACCCCATGTGCCAGTCCCCGAGCTAGACACAGAAGCTACAAGGATGTGCAATTCGCAGCCTGCCCTAGGAGCTCAGCCCTGACACCCGACCAGGAGAAGATCGGCAGGAAGCGTTTCCACTCCCGAGGGAGTGCTTCACTGCTGACTCTGCAGGACGGTGCCATCCAACCCTCACTCACCTGCATTCCCAGCTGCTTTCTTCAGGATGGGGTGGCCCTAGGGCCACTAGTGCACAGAGCCCACGTGACTGCCGACCACCCGCTCCGACAGAAAAATAAAGTCAGGGGCACTGCACTCGTGGGAAAGACCACAGAGAGCTACAGTAAACTCCTCATCTGGGATTGAGCGATGGCCGCGATGGCCCGAGGACTGGAGACAGGTGGCAGGGGGGTGTGACTGTCACCTCTGGAACTGCCCACCAGCAATGGGTTGCAGTGGGCATTCTCTCTTTTCTGCACTCCAGGCTGGAGTGCAGTGGCATGATCTCGGCTCACCACAACCTCCGCCTCCCTGGCTCAAGCGATTCTCCTGCCTCAGCCTCCCGAGTCGCTGGGATTACAGGCACGCACCACCACACGCAGCTAATTTTTGTATTTTTAGTAGAGATGGAGTTTCGTCACGTTGGCCAGGCTGGTCTCAAATTCCTGGCCTCAAGTCATCTGCCTACCTCAGCCTCCCAAAATGCTGGGATGACAGGCATGAGCCACCGCACCCAGCCCGCAGTGGGGATTTCTGATTGATGATGAGTGTGACTGTGGTCTCTCATTGAATTGGCGCTGGCTGGGGCCAGGGAGCGAGAGAGCTTGCCTGGGAGATTTCATCTGAGCCCGTGGTTTCCAGCTCTGGGCCACACAGGGGGCCTGAACTCTTGCTGCCTTTGCAGGCCACCAGCATGCGCCCCAAAAATGGGGACTGGGAGGCTCCCCTCGGCTACTAGGGCAGAAGCGCTACGTACAGCTCTCCCTACAGCCCCCCGCACAGGTAGAAAGTCCCCCTGCCCCATCCTGGCCCTTTCTGATGAATGCTAGGTATCGCCCATCTCAGAGCCAGCCCAGGGCAAGGAGAGCAGGCCCAGGACAGGCTCCCAACCCGACCGCTGCACACGGCAGTGCTGGGCATGGGAGGGCGCAGTCAGGGTGGGCAGGGCTCAGCCCAGGACACGGGACCATTTCCAGAATTGCAACACTGAGGTCCTGCTTCCTGGGCCGTTGAGGCTCCCTTCCTGGGCCCTGCTAGTTCTCATAGCTGCTGGGAAGACGGATGGAGAGGCCACGAGCCGCCGGCGCTGTGTGCTGCTGCTCCTGTTCATCTGGGACGTGGTGCCACCCTGTGTCTTTGAGTTAAGGGAGCAAGGAGGTGTCCAGATGGGGAACGGCTCCACCTGCACTGCTGTGGACTGCGTGCCAGGAGCCGGAGCCTGGCACTGTTCTTCAACTGCAAAGCCATGTCTGGGCTCGCCCTAAATACGGGGATCCTCTGGCAGAGCTTTAGGAGCTCCACCCCAGTTGAATCTTTGACACTTTAGGGAAAAAAAAGGTTTCATCTAAGCCAGTTAGTTTTTAAACAGGTTCATGGGGAGATCCACGGAACCCCTGAGCGACCAGCTGTTTTTAAGCACCTCTTTTAGAAGCTGGTGAGCTTGTCAGAAAGGGCTGGTGCATGCCAGGCCCTGGCACTGACCTGGCTTCCTCAGGACCTCAGCAGATGATTGCTGGTTGCTGTCAGCCTCTGACTGCCATGCGAAGGCACAAGCCTGGCCCCTGCGGGGGTGGTCCCCCTCAGGCTGCTGCCTGGTAGACTGAGAGTCTAGGGCGCTTTAAAACTGTGACTTCTTCCTCCCACAGGAATCTGGTACAATATCCTCAGAGGCATTGGGAAGCTTGCTGTCATTATCAATGTAAGTGACGTCAGGGACCTCGGCGGAATGGAAGTCCTGGCTGAACTGCCAGGCGGCCAGGGGCCCCGTGGAGAAGGAGCTGGGCGTAGATCTTCCACCTCCAGCCACAGTTCCGCCCCAGGCTGCCGGGATTCTCTAGTTACAAATGTCCCTTGACCACAGGGAGTAGGGAGGATGGGCTCTGCGGAGGCATAACAAATTCTCTTCAACGTTTTTCTGCAAGTTTTTAGTTTTTTTTCTGAGACAGTCTCACTCTGTGGTCCAGGCTGCAGCACATGGCACGATCTCGGCGCACTGAAACCTCCGCCTCCCAGGTAGCTGGGATTACAGGCCCACGCCACCACGCCCAGCCAATTTTTGTATTTTTAGCAGAGACAGGGTTTTGACACGTTGACCAGGCTGGTCTCAAACTGACCTCAGGTGGTCCGCCCTCGGCCTCCCTCCCAAAGTGCTGGGATGACAGGCATGAGCCACTGCACCCAGCCTTTCTGCAAGCTTTGAGCAAAATTCTTTACCATGCCCACCTTGGCCCCAAGTCCACTGAGAATAAACGAGAGGCAGAGATAGGAAGGAAGACAGAGAGAGAGGGAGAGACGCAGAGATTCCTCACGGCAATCTGTCTGTTCTCTTATTTAAAGAGAACAAAGTTGATTTTTCTTCTTAATCTGAAACGTATGGCTGCTCTGTAGAGAAGGTTTGGGAGATGCGGAAACGCGGCGAGAAGGGAGCGCTCGTCAGCCTCACACACGGCTCTGCTGAGAATCAGTGCTCCGGGCCCCTCAGCCTCCTCCCCAGCCTAGCAGCCCCTTCGGGCCGCTCCTGTCCCCAGGCCTGCGGGCTAGGGTGGCACGGCCCTCGGCCTTCCCCATTGGGGTCTGCCTGGCTCTGCCCATGGCCTGGGTCCCCTGGGTTTAGCTGTGTCCAGCTGTCCCCAGCACATACTTCAAACCTAAGGCTGTGTCCCAGGCATGAGAACCCCGGGCAGCCACAAGGAGTCCGCTGTCCCAGGGCCCCATGGCTCTCGTCCCTTCCACCCTCCTGCTGAGCCCAATCATCCCCGCCAAAAGATGACACCATGCACCCGGGGGATGCTGGGATGGCGCTCCAGAGCTGATGGTCAGTGCCCTTGCAAGGCCGGGATGCCAAGTCAGGGTCTCAGCAGGCCTGGGACTCAGTCCCCACAGAGTGCAGGGGGTGACACTCAGCCCCGGAGAAGGGCCCCTCAGCGCCCTCAGACAGTGCCCTTTCCCGGGGGGCGACCCCTTCTGCCAGGCACGTGCTCCCACCAGATGATAGGAAAGCTGCAGGCAGAGTGTGCACGCAGGGACGGCTCCTTATCCCACCCGGACAAGGGAGTGCAGGGCCCTGAGGCAGGGGCCGCGCTGTGCTGGGGTTGGGGGGCTGGGAACAGAGGCACATCCTCTCTGCAACAAGTGGGCGCCGTGAGCAGCTACGGAACACAGGGGCACCTCCTGAGGATAAAAGGCCGGGCGCGGTCCCTCACGCCTGTAATCTCCACACTTTGGGAAGCCAAGGCAGGAGGATCGCTTGAGGCCAGAAGTTCAAGACCAGCCTGGCCAACATAATGAAACATAGTGAGACCTTGTCTCTCAAAAAAAAAAAAAAAAAAGATAGCAGGTGACATTCACAAGGCACCTAGAATGTTCTAGACCCTGCTAAGCTCTTTCCACACCAGCCCACTAGTCTGCACACAGCCCTTGGAGGTGGGGACTGTTAGGGCACCAGAGGCACAGAGAGGCTAGGTGATTTGCCCAGGGCCACACAGCCACGGGAGAGGCCACGCTGGGCCTCCCATTCCTCTCTTGTGAGCGCACCAGCCAGAGCCGGGGCTATGATAGAATGAGCTGGGTGAGGACTTGACAGCCTGCAAAACACTTTCCCTTCCTGCCTCATTCCCTTCTCCAGCAAGCCCAGAGGCACAGCGCATACATGGTGAGGTGGCGCATACAGGTGTGGGTGTTGTTAGCCCTGTTTTGACTATAAGAAAATGGAGGCACAGAGAGGTTGGGTGATTTACCAAAGGATACACAGCCAGCGAGAGGCTTCCAGCGTCCGCCTGGCACCTTCTCTCCTAGGAGCGCGCTGTCCCTGGCCCCCAGGTGCCTGCCAGGGGGCCGAGAGGAGCACCCACGACCCTGCATCCATTTAGTCTGCATGCCAAAGCTGTGCGGCTACGGTCCCCTCCAAGGGCAGCAGCACGTGACCCGGGCCCAGTGTGGCTGTGGATGGGTCACCCCCTGTTGCAGCCAGCCTTTCTGTGCCCACTCTGGGGGTCCCCCTCACTGCCATGTCCCCTGCACAGGCCTTCGTGATCTCCTTCACGTCCGACTTCATCCCGCGCCTGGTGTACCTGTACATGTACAGTAAGGACGGGACCATGCACGGCTTCGTCAACCACACTCTCTCCTCCTTCAACGTCAGCGACTTCCAGAACGGCACAGCCCCCAACGACCCCCTGGACCTGGGCTACGAGGTGCAGATCTGCAGGTACTGCTCTCAACCCCCCTTCTTTGAAAAGCCACGTTTATTGAGTTTCTGGGAGAGCCCGGGTTTGGGCAGGGCTCAAATCAGGGCAGGTCATGAAACAACTCAAACTTGCTTAAAAAGAAAAAAAAAAAAAAGGCTGGTGCAGTGGCTCACACCCGTAATCCCAGCACTTTGGGAGGGCCAGGCAGGAGGATCCCTTGAGCCCAGGAGTTGGAGACCAGCCTGAGCCACATAGTGAGACCCCTATCTCTACAAAAAAAAAATTTTTAACTAGCCAGGACTTGTGGCACACACCTGTAGTTCTAGCTACTTGGGAGGCTGAGGTGGGAGGATAGATTGAGCCTAGGAATTTGAGGTTACAGTGAGCTATGGTAGCACCACTGCACTCCAGCCCGGGCAACAGAGTGAGACCCTACCTATAATTTCAAAAAGTCAATAAAATAAAATGAGTAAAAAGATGCCTGAGGGGAGGAAATTAGAGGTGATTTACCAGTTCCTATAACTAAGAAGTCCAGGATAGCTTCAGGCATGGCTGGATCCAGGAGCTACAGTTTGCCATCAGGCTCCACTCTGGCACCACCTCTCCACTGTGATATCCTCTGTCTCCATTGTCCTCTTGCTGGTGGAAAGGGCCCCCCGCAGCTCCTGGCTTACATCTCTGCTCTGCAGCCCCTGTGGAAAGACTTCCTGTTTCCCAATAGTCAGCAAACGTCCGGGGACTGAGTCTTACTGGCCCATCTTAGGTTGGATGTCCATTCCTGAACCAACCACTATTGCCACCAGGAGGAGGGCTCTCCTTGGCTTGGCCTGGGTCATGTGCCAGGGTGTGAAGTCATAGAGAATTGGGGGGTTCCTAAGAAAAACTGGGTGCTGTGACTGGAAGAAGAGGAGACAGATGCTAGCAGACAAAGCCTTGAGCACAGAGTGAAGAGGGATGAGCTGGTTCGTGCGGCTTCTGGCACTGCGAGGGCAGGGCTGCTTGGCCCCATGGGAAAGCGGGTTATGCAACTTCTGCCTGGCCCAGCAGCTGGCACCAGAGCCATGGCCCAGCCCAATCCTCTCTCAGGGTTTGGCAGCACAGTGCTGAACAGGCCCTCGGAGACTCCCATCCAGCTCCCTCCAGAAATCAAGCTCCGTGGGCAAGGGCCCTATCTGTTGGGCACCCCCCTGAATTCTCCATCCCTGGAGTGGGGTCTGGCACATAGTAGTTGGTCAATAAATGCTTATGACATGAGGAAGTGAGGGAATGCCCAGACAGGCCCAGAGAGGTCAAGTGATTACCCAGGGGACACGCAGCAAGGCAGTAGTTCGAGAAGGTAAAGCACCAGGGATGTGGGTCCAGGCCGGGGCTGTGCCTGCAGAGCCAGCTGGTCCCTCTCCTGGCCTCCCTGACTGACCTTTTAGTGACCAGCAAAGGCATACCTGCAGCTCAGCCCCCAGAAACCCTGCCCCTAGTGGGGGCATCTTCTGTCCAGCTTTGGGAAGCTTTTCCAATGCAGGGTGGGGGTGTCAGCTCCATTCAAGCCGAGTTCCAGCTGACTGGGGAGCCGTGGAGGGACGGAGGCCCTCGGCAGAGACCTCACTCGGCCCCCACAGACCCTGGGCATCTCTGGGTCTCTGTGAAAAGAGGAAGGGGCTGGGGAGAACTGAAGCACGAGCAGCCGTCATGAACGGGGTGGGCCTCCCTCCTGGGGCTCCAGTCATTTCCATCCGAGAGCCACAGTCAGGGGCAGGACCTCGGGGGAGGGCCGCGAGTGAGCCTGACTCTCCAAGCCCGAAATCAGTCCGCCACGTGGAACTACAGCTGGACCTGGAGAACTGGGCAGCTTGCGTTCTTTAGAGATAAGCAGGTGAGGCGGTGCAGCACCCCGGAAGAGGAAGAGGGAACAGGGCCCCAGACCCGCGTGGGGCAGCTGCCTGACGGGCCCCTGCCTGCACCGATGGTATGCTTAGCTTCGTTCTTTTGCATACGTTTGATAAACTGTTTAAGTTACTTTGATCGAATGTTCAGGGTTTTGTTTTGTTGGGTTTTTTGGTGTGTTTGGTTTGCATTTTCTTTTTTTCCTTTTTGAAACAGAGTCTCCTTCTGTCGCCCAGGCTGGGGTGCAGTGGTGCAGTCTCGGCTCACTGCAACCTCCTCCTCCCTGATTCAAGCGATTCTCCTGCCTCAGCCTCCGGAGTAGCTGGGACTACAGGGGCGCACCACCATGCCCAGCTAATTTTTGTATTTTTCAGAGAGACCATATTGTTCAGGCTGGTCTCGAACTCCTGACCTTAGGCAATCCGCCTGCCTCGGCCTCCCGAAGTGCTGGGATCACAGCTGTGAGCCACCGTGCCCAGCTGGGTTTGCTCTTTGTAGAGACAGGGTCTCACTTTGTGGCCCAGGCTGAAGATCAGTGACATGATCAAAGCTCACTGTAGCCTCAACCTCCAGGGCTTGGATGATCCTCCCACCTCAGCCTCCTGAGTAGCTGGGAATCCGTGCACCACCATGCCTGGCTAATTTTTGTATTTTACTTGTAGAGACAGCGTTTTACTGTGTTGCCCGGACTGATCTCTGGCTCCTCAGCCTCAGACGACAGTGCCGAGGCTGCAGGCACGAGCCACCACACCTGGCTGATAAGGTGCTTATGGTTTTTTCTTCAGTAGTTTCCCTCAAAGAGGGGATGGACTGGAGAGGTGGTTTTCAAACTGGGTTCCGGGGAACCCATCCCAGAGTTCTATGAAGCATGGGGGTTGGGCTGAGGTTCCAGGGGTGCCAGCTTGGGGAACCCCCACCACTTCAGCCAAGTAGACTCTGCACTCTTGGGGCCCTATGGGAGTTGCCAGTGAGACTTCTTTTGGGAACAAAGGGTCCAGTGCTTTTAAAAGTTTGGAATCGGCCGGGCCCAGTGGCTCACACCTATAATCCCGGCACTTTGGGAGGCCAAGGCAGGTGGATCAGAAGGTCAAGAATTTGAGACCGGCCTGGCTAATATGGTGAAACTCCATCTCTACTAAAAAAAAATACATAAATACAAAAATTAGCCAGGCATGGTGGCGGGCGCCTGTATTCCCAGCTACTCGGGAGGCTGAGGCAGGAGAATCGCTTGAACCTGGAAGGCGGAGGTTGCAGAGAGCCGAGATCGTGCCGCTGCACTCCAGCCTGGGCCACAGAGCGAGAGTCTGTCTCAAAAAAAAGTTTGCACTTTCCTGGTCCACGTGGCCCCCGCCCTTGATTCTGTGAGCTCCCGGCTGGGCCTCGGGAAGACTTCCTGCCACACGTGTTCTACACGAAGCCCGTCAGGTCCTGCCTGGTCCATGGGGGGTCCTGCCCACCCCCCTCCACTGTGGAGAGAGACTCCCTGGGTGCAGCGCCACGGGCTGCTCGCCCAAGAGAGGGCTGCCCTCCTGGAGGCAGCCGCACACCAAGCTGAGCCTCTCCGAGGCACCCCTCCAGCTGCCTGGCTCTGGCCAGAGCTGAGCCCCGCCGAAGCCCCACCCCCGACTCTGCCACCATCTTTTGCAGGTACAAAGACTACCGAGAGCCCCCGTGGTCGGAAAACAAGTACGACATCTCCAAGGACTTCTGGGCCGTCCTGGCCGCCCGGCTGGCGTTTGTCATCGTCTTCCAGGTGCGGTGGGTCCCTCTTTGTTTCCGGTTTGAGGATGGAGGCACTTAGGGACCACCCTAAGTCTGGAAGGCAGGAGCTGCTAGAGCCACGAGTTCAAAGGCTCCTCCCGAGGCTTGGAGAACTTGCTCTGGGTCCTCCAGGAGGGGACCTGGCTGGCCGCACGCCCCCTGTACCCACAGGGCCCAAGACAACCTCATGAGAGAGGAAGGCAAAGAGAGGGGCCGGATGAGCGCCGGCACAAGGGTTCGGACTCACTGGTGGGTTTAATCCAGCAGAAGTTTCTTCTTTTTTTTTTTATAGCTGGAGTTTCACTCTTTGTCACCCAGGCTGGAGTACAGTAGCACCATCTCTGCTCACTGCAACCTCCCGGGTTCAAGAGATTCTCCTGCCTCGGCCTCCTGAGTAGCTGGGATTGCAGGCGCCCACCACCACACCCGGCTAATTTTTGTATTTTTAGTAGAGACAGGGTTTCACCGTGTTGGCCAGGCTGGTCTTGAACTCCTGACCTCAGGTGATCTGCCTGCCTCGCCCTCCCGAAGTGCTGGGATTATAGGCGTGCGCCACCAGAATTTTCTTTATTGAAAGACACAGGGGCCTGGCGCAGTGGCTCCCACCTATAATCCCAGCACTTTAGGAGTCCGAGGCAGGCGGATCACCTGAGGTCAGGAGTTTGAGACCAGCCTGGCCAACCTGGTAAAACGCTGCCTCTGCTAAGATACAGAAATTAGCCGGGTGTGGTGGTGCACGCCTGTGATTCCAGCTACTCGGGAGGCTGAGCAGGAGGATCACTTGAACCCGGGAGGCGGAGGTTACAGTGAGCTGAGATCTCGCCACTGCACTCCAGCCTGAGCAACAAGAATGAAACTCTATCTCAAAAAAAAAGAAGGAAAGAGGCATGGAGAAAGGGGCCCCCACTCTGTCCCCCTCTCGTTCTCACACCGTGTCTGTGGTAGCAGGCAGAACCAGGACAGACAGGAGAGCAGTGGGCTCTCAGGTGACCCCAGACGCAGCCAGCAGCCAAGGGACCCAGCCCCCACTGACCCAGCCTCTGGGGAAGGGTCTGAGCCAACTCTCTGAGGCCAGAGGGACTTCCAGTGGAGCAGACCCCAGGCTAGGGTGCCAGCTGTGCAGTGGCGGCTGAGGTCCCGGGGGGGACACCCTGGGCTGTGGGTTCTGCTCCCCGCTGTCCCTCTAACCTCGATGAAGTCAATGCTAGGAAGCCAGTAGGCCAAGAGCTCTGATTCTGGGATCCCCAGGACTGGGTTCAAGTCCCAACTCTGTCACAGGGCAGCCCCTTCCACTCCCCTGAGCTCAGCGGCCTCATCTGTCAGCTGTTCACAGCAAGCAGCGCAAAAGGTGTGTGGGGCTGGGTTCCGCAGACCAGAGCCTGGGAGCTCAGCAAGGAGGGGTCTCGGCCAGAAACAGCCCGGCACATACATGGCACCCCAGACCTGGCCTCACCTGGAGGCAAGGCAGCCCCTAGATGGGCGGGTCACTGCTTTGGGCTGTCCAGGCTGGGAAGAGGGAGATGGGAGGGGGCATAAGTTCTGCAGCTGTAAGTGTGAGCAGCCAACCCCACACAGCTGGGGCCTGGGAGCGCCCACCAGGAGAAGACACCATTCGAGGGGGCACAGCGCCGCCTGCTCAGCCGGGGGTGCTCACACATGCTGGCGGGACAGGCATTCGGCAAACAACAAGAATCAGTTTTTAGGGCGAGGCATAGGGGCTCACGTCTGTAATCCCAGCAGTTTGGGAGGCCGAGGTGGGTGGATCACTAGGTCAGGGGTTCAAGACCAGCCTGGCCAAGATGGCAAAATTCCATGTCTACTAAAAATACAAAAAATTAGCCGGGCATGGTGGCACAAGCCTGTAATCCCAGCTACTTGGGAGGCTGAGGTGGAGAATTGCTAAAACCCAGGAGGCGGAGGTTGCAGTGAGCCGAGATCGCGCTACTGTTCTCCAGCCTGGGCAACAGTGAGACTCCATATAAAACAAAATTCAGTTTTTCCATAAAAACTGACTTATGTTGCCTTCTATCCACCAGAAAGGTCTCCATGGAGGAGTTAGGTGTTCGGGGGACCCTGGGAGGCTTCACAAACTGTAAAAGTTTGATCCATTTGTGACTATTTCTAGTTTCCTGCTTTTCCCCAAAGCTTCGATGCTTGTTAGATTTGGAGATATGCAACCCATCAGGTCACTTCCTGAGTCTCCTGGTCAAGGAATTCAGAATGACTCAGATAAATTTTCCCACAGTAACTGAGTTCAGATTTGCTGGAGAAAGTCGGCCAATATTTCTCAAAGGCCTGCTGGGTGGTTCTCGGCCTCCTTTATCCTGCTGGGAAACTGAGGCCCAGAGAGGTCAAAGGGCCAGGTCACGGGGTGGCGCTCCACCAGGTGGGGGCCAGGCAGAGAGGTGGGGGACACTTCCCCAAGTGCCATCCTCCTCCCTGCTGCCATGCGCTGCCCCTCCTCCTTCCAGAACCTGGTCATGTTCATGAGCGACTTTGTGGACTGGGTCATCCCGGACATCCCCAAGGACATCAGCCAGCAGATCCACAAGGAGAAGGTGCTCATGGTGGAGCTGTTCATGCGGGAGGAGCAGGACAAGCAGCAGCTGCTGGACACGTGGATGGAGAAGGAGCGGCAGAAGGACGAGGCGCCATGCAACCACCACAACCCCAAAGCCTGCCCCGACAGCCTTGGCAGCCCAGCCCCCAGCCATGCCTACCACGGGGGCGTCCTGTAGCTAACCAGCGGGGCTGGGCAGGCCAGCCGGGCATCCTGACCGACGGGCACCCTCTCCCAGGGCAGGCGGCTTCTGGCTCCCACCAGGGCCCGGAGGCTCCGGGGTTTTCTGCAAACATGGAGGACCACTTTCTAATAGGACATTTTCCTTTCTTCTTTCTGTTTTCTTTCCCTTGTTTTTGCACAAAGCCATTAGGCAGGGAATTTTTTTCTATCTGTAGTTTTCAAGGTGAATCAAAATGCTGGCTGGTAATAAGGCAATAAAGTAGCAAAGGCAGGTGCTTTGCAGAAAGAACACTTGGAAACTCAAGTCTCCCTGGCGGTGAATAGTGAGCAGCGGCCCCTAGAAACCCTCCTTTCGATCCTCCTAATGCCTTAAGATAGATGCAAAATGGTAAGCCATTTTTTTGCATCAGGCAAACGCTGGTGCGAGGCTTCAGGGAAAATGGAAAAACCAAGAAAGAATAATGATGGATTCTGGTTCCAAAAGGTGTCAGCTGCCTGTGTCAGAAAAGCTAGGCTTTCAATCACCTTTTCCTTCCTCAGTTCATCGGCTGAGGCACTCTGGGCAAAGCGAGAAGTGCCCAGCACTGACCACAGCAGGGCAGGGAACATCCGAGCTATTCCTGGAAAGGTAGAAGTGGACACAGGTGTCCTTGACTGAGCAGGAACCAGCACCCTTGGCGTCCCCGGCGGGCCTCACTGTCAGCCACACACCTGCCTCGTGGCACCAAGCTGACCTCAGAGTTGTTCATCTTCCTTATGCAACAAAACCGGCTGACCAGAAAATGGGCAGGGAGAGATGACCTCAGAAGCATTTCCACAGATGGCGTCAGGGTTTCAAGAAGTCTTACGGCTTCCCGGGGTCCCCTGGAAACTTTGGAATAGTCATGGTTTTTTTGCTTTTGTTTTTTTTCAAAAATCAATTATGTGGTAGATTGAGGATATTTTTTCTGTAGCTCAAGGTGGAGGGAGTTTATTCATTAACCAAATATCATTGAGAGAAATTTAAAATACTGTTACTACCAAAGATTTTTATTAATAAAGGCTTCTATTTTGGTAACACTTCTCTATATTTTTACTCACAGGAATGTTGCTGTTGACAATTATTTTAAAAGTGAATAAAACCAAGTCTCATAAATTACCTGAGTGATCTAAATCTGCAGCAATGATACTAAACAACTCTCTGAAATTTCTCAAGCACCAAGAGAAACATCATTTTAGCAAAAGCAAGGAGGAAAACCGTAAATATATTTGTCTTGAACACCTCATTGATGTGATGTTGGCACTCCCGTTAATCTGCCAACTGTGATCAAAGTTCGCGGGTGTTGTGGACTTCCATTATTTGCTAAAATCATGCAATCTGATGCTTCTCTTTCCTCTTGTACAGTAAGTAGTTTGAAATGGGTTTTGTATATGAATATTGTATTAAAAAAGTAGGCGATTACCAAAAATCCTTTTATGGAAACTGTTTTTTTAAAAAGTGAATGTACACAAAGCTACAGAAGACTGTGGCTGGACATTCATCTAAATAAATTTGAGTATACAACACCTTTCTCACTTGAATGCTGCCTGTGTGACATCCTCCCAGGAAACTCACAGGCCGTCCCCAAAGCCCAGTGGATCCTGAAACTCAGCACCGACTGACAAGCATCCCTTTCCTGTGGTGCCAGCACGTGGGGCGCTCTAAACGTTCTTGGGACTTCATCTCTCTGGGAGTGTGTGCATTTGTGCTGCACAAGTGTGTGCTTATTCATTTGCGTGTGCTTTGCATTTATCATATGCACACGTTTGCATTTGCTGTGTGCATGTGCCTGTGGTTTACACGTTGGTGCACATCACACGCGTGTATTCATTTGTATTTGCTTATATGTGCATATGGGTGTGGATGTTTGTGCATGTCCACATGTGTGCACATATACATACATGTGAATGTCTGTCTGCACATGCACATGTGTATGCAGTGTGTGTGTGCTTGTGAATGCATGTGTTTATGTGTTTGCATGGTCTGTGTGTGTATTATCCATTCTCACACTGCTATAAAGAACTACCTGATAGCTACATACCAGCCACCGGAAAAAAAAAAAAAGAACTGAGGCCGGGTGCGGAGGCTCATACCTGTCATCTCAGCACTTTGAGAGGCCAAGGTGGGTGGATCACTGGAGGTCAGGAGTTTGAGACCAGCCTGGCCAACATGGAGAAATCCCATCTCTACTAAAAAAAAAAAAATAGACAAAAATTACCTGGGCGTGACCTGTCATCTCAGCTACTCGGGAGGCTGAGGCAAGAGAATCGCTTGAACCTGGAATGTGGAGGCTGCAGTGAACCGATATCACATCATTGCACTCCAACCTGGGTGACAGAGTGAGACTCCATCTCAAAAAACTATAAATAAATAAACAGAATTACCTGAAACTGGCTAGTTTATGAAGAAAAGAGGTTTAACTGACTCACACCTTTGCATGCTTAACAGGAGGCATGACTGAGAGGCCTCAGGAAACTTAATGATCATGCCAGAAATTGAAGGGGAAGCAAACACGTTTTCACAATGGCGGAGCAGGAGAGAGCAAGGTGGGACGTGCCACACTTCCAAGCCATCAGATCTCATGAGAACTCACCCACTACCACGAGAACAGCATGGGGGAAACGTGCCCCATGAATCAGTCACCTCCCACCAGGTCCACCCTTGACACATAGGGATTACAATTCGACATGAGATTTGGGCCGGGCACCGTGGCTCACTCCTGTAATCCCAGTACTTTGGGAGGCTGAGGCGGGCGGATCACAAGGTCAGGAGTTCAAGACCAGCCTGGCCAACATGGTGAAACCCTGTCTCTACTAAAAATACAAAAATTAGCTGGGTGTGGTGGTGCGTTCCTGTAATCCCAGCTACTCGGGAGGCTGAGGCAGGAGAAGCCTGAACCAGGACCCAGAAGGTGGAGGTTGCAGTGAGCCGAGATCGCGCCACTGCACTCCAGTCTGGGCTACAGAGTGAGACTCCGT
>PVKP010030089.1:0-28292 GCA_004027715.1 Plecturocebus donacophilus
TGTGTGTGTGTGTGTGTTTGTAGAGTCGGGGTTTCATCTTGTTAGCCGGGATGGTCTCAATCTCCTGACCTCGTGATCCGCCCGCCTCTGCCTCCCAAAGTGCTGGGCATACAGGGGAGAGCCACCGTGTCTGGCTCAAAACATTTTAAAATAAGAAAACAGAGCACTATCCAGAAGGGTGAGGCAGGAAAGGTTTGGTGCTAAGCTAATATAGTCTCAAATTTTGAGAAGAGATTTTTTAAAAGACACTGTGTAATTATGATACTTTTGGTTTGTGTTTTAACCCTAACTCTGTATATCTAGAAGTGCAAAGCTCTAAAAATTTCAAATAGCACCTACTTAGCATAGAGTTAATTGGACTAATCATTGTATAGGGAGAGTGTCCCTTATCCGAAATGCTTCAACTTGACATGATTCAGATCTTAGATTTTTGTTTTTGGAGCATTTTTGATTTCAAATTATTGGATTAGGGACCCTCAACCTTATTAAATTCAAGAAAGGCTCCCTTAACACAGATATTTAAAGCAAGGTTGCCATTAATAGCCATATATACAAAGCATATTTTCTAGGGGAAGCAATCAGTATATTCGTTAATATACTCATGCACTGAACAGCAAAGTTTCAGTCAATGAGAGACCACATGTGAGATGATGTTTCCATGGATCATAATCAAGCTGAAAAATTCCTATCACCAAGTGACATTGTAGCTTGAGTAACATTGTAGCTGAGTAACATTGTAGCACATCACATTTATATGTCTGTAGTGATACCGGTGTAAAGAAACGTACTATGCTACCAGTCCTATAAAATAGGACATACCCTTAATATATAGTATATACTACTTGATAATAAACCGTTATGTTATTGTTTTATGTATTTACTAAAGTATACTTTTTATCATTATTATAGAGTGTACTCCTACTTACTAAAAATAGGTTAACTATAAAGCAGCCTCACATAGGTCTTTCAGGAGATATTCCAGAAAAAGGCATTGTCATCAAAAGAAAAGAGAATTTTATACCTGTTATTATCCCTGAAAACCTTCCAGTGAAACAAGCTTTGGAAGTCAAAGACAGTGATGTGGATGATCCTGACCCTGTGTAAGCTTGGCATAACGTGGGATTTGTCTTAATTTTTAACAAAAATTTTTTAAATGATAAAAGATAGAATAAAAATGATGAGTTTATGCCCTTTGCAGGGACATGGATGAAGCTGGAAACCATCATTCTCAGCAAATAACACAGGTATAGAAAACCAAACACTGCATTTTCTCACTCATAAGTGGTAATTGAACATGGAAACAGGGAGGGGAATATCACACACTAGGGCCTGTCAGGAGCTGAGGGACTTGGGGAGGGATAGCATTAGGAAAATCTCCTAATGTAGATGGTGGGATGATGGGTGCAGCAAACCACCATGGCATGTGTATACCTATGCAACAAACCTGCACGTTCTGCACATGTACCTCAGAACTTAAAATATACATAACAAAAGTTAAAGTTCTGTGTGCATACTTTTATGTCATTTAGAAGAAGACAGTAATGGTAGTTAATTGGTTTTGCTTTCATTTTTCTTCATTGAAGGAAAAAAATTTATACTTAAAATACTATATTTTATATAAATAAAGCATTTGTTAGCCACTGTGTATACTAACACCTAAAATATATAGATTTCTTCTTCTTTTTTTTTGTTTCAAGAAGCTATGTCTTAATTGCTTTAGGATATTGTAAGGCTTTTGAGAAGATATGTGTAAATTAGGAATACAGAAAAAGCTGGATACAAAAACAGCTTATTAGAATGGAGCTGAATATAGATATTAGAATTGGTGGCTTTTTAAAATAACTGATATACAGTGGCATATTTCCATACTCCTGTGTTTACCATTTAGCTTTCCCCCCTTTGTATTTTTCTCTATCTTATTATTTTTCTTACTTATAATTTTGATACTCTTATAGTTTCAGTTTATCAAGCCTTTTACAACCGTTTTCTCACTCAGTTTTCTCTTTATAATGACTGTTCAGTTCAACATCTATCAAATACCTTGATACCCTTGTTTGACATGTCAGGTCCAAAGCTAATAACTATATTGGCCAATCTCACTTCCATGCTAGACATCATAGATGACTGTTCAATCTGAAGATTAGCTGCCTTTGGATGATTTATCCATTTTTATTTAGTTCAATCTGTTGCACAGGCTGGATCATGTGGTCTAAATATGAGTTAAAATTACATCGATTGGAGATCCAGAAGTTTTCCTTTAGGATAAACTATAGGCTGAGAATAAACAATAATTGGTACATTTGAGATTTCAGAAATTCTGTTTTCTATACACGCAGACAACAAACATATGAAAAAAAGCTCAGCATTGCTGATCATTAGAGAAATGCAAATCAAAACCACAATGAGATATCATTTCATACCAATCAGAGTGGCAATTATAAAAAGTCAAAAAACCACAGATAAGTTTTTGAGGTTGTTGAGAAAAAGGAATGCTTTTACATTGTTGATGGTTGTGTAAATTAGTTCAATGATTGTGGAAGACAGTATGGTGATTCCTCAGAGACCTAGTGGCAGAAATACCATTTGATCTAGCAATCTCATTACTCGGTATATATTTAAAGAAATATAAATCATTCTATTATAAAGATACATTCACATGTATGTTCATACAGCACTATTTACAATAGCAAAGAAATGTCTGTCAAGGACAGACTGAAAAAAGAAAATGTGGTACATATACGATATGGAATACTATGTAGCCATAAAAGAACAAGATCATGTCCTTTGCAGGGACATGGATAAAGCTGGAAGCCATTATCTTAGCAAACTAACACAGGATTAGAAAACAAAATACCATGTGTTGCTTCTTATAAGTGGGAACTGAATGATGAGGACACATAGACACATAGTTAAGAGCAATACTCACTGGGGCTTGTTGGAGGGTTGTGGGGTGAGAAGAGGGGTGCATCAGGAAGAATAGCTGATAGATGCTATGCTTAATACCTAGGTGATGGGATGATCTGTGCAGCAATCCACTATAGTACATGTTTACCTATGTAACAAACCTGCAATCCTGCATGTGTCCCTGAAGTTAAAATAAAAGTTGGAAAAAAAAAACCTGTCTTCTCTAATGGAACCATTCTCCAATACTGTGTATCATTTATTCATGTACAACTTACTTGACAATTCAATTGATACTCTATATATATATAATGTATATATTATATATATATATGTATATAACTAATATAGGGGAGAATATATTGCACTTTGTATCTCTTCCTAATTCAAGAACAAAGATACTTTATGTGAGTGGATTATGAAAGCAAACTGTCAACCACATGACTGCTTATATGATCTCTTGAAGCCAGGTCATTTGACTTTATATTCTTCACATTATAAAATGGTTCCCCTAGCCCATCTATAACCCCAGGAGCCTTGCCTGCTAGTAGGGATGTATTTCTTACAGGATCACACTCCTTGGCACTTTGTGGGCTGGGATATATTAGTAATAGGACCTGTACCTCTGTCCAGTGGGCATTATAGGTCTTTCTGGTCAAGGTTCTTGGTGTACTTGGTGGTGGACATGCTGTTGATATTTGTAGTACCATATTGTCATCACAGGTTTTCCAGTTCCAGATGTCCTTGGTATTCAGTGCTGCACAGATATTCTTTGTTATTACTGAATGACAGTCCATAATTGATCCTGTTGGAAACTTGTTTCCCACAGAGAATGTCTTGTATACAATATGCACAATTTTTAAATTTTAATTTCAAAATATTAATATGATTATTAATCCTATGATTAAATACAATGGTTATTAACTAGCAATTGTGTGCAGCATTCTCATATTTGATTGTATGAATTAGATATGTCACACAACATGTGATCTTAATCCTTCAGTTATAACTGCTTACTCATATATTTCTACAATTTATGAAATTTCAATCTGGATTTATAATATGAATCAGTCTTTCCTAATTCTCACACTCCTAAATTGTCAACTGAGTAAATTATTTACCAATAATACACTTATCAGTAAGATAGTATAGCCTTAAGCTAAAGCATTACTTTGCCTAACTTCTTTTTAACTTTCAGGTTATTTTAGTCTAAACTGTTTACTTGGATTTTCCTCTTTTAATTCTTGGATTCATTTTTGTTGATCCCAGTATTCTAATAACATATTCTAATCATTCCTCAACCATTGCCTGAAGTTGCCTCATATACAAAAGATGAAATAAAAGAAAAAGAAAAGTAGTGTAATAAGACAGAGGATAGAAAAGTCTTCATGTAGAAGAGACCCAAGTGGAATTTTCAAAAATGAATATTAATTTGTCAAGATTATGAAAGTAAAAGACATTTGTGGGTAATAGATATTTTAAATACTCAATGTGTAATTAATTAATTCACTCATTCCCTAAACATGCTTTGAAGTCCTGCTGTGTTTAGGTCTTATACTAGATATTGGAGCTAAAGATTTAGAATAGAGTGCCCTAGAATTTATAGGGAGATTCATAATATGTTCAGCACTTGACAAGACAAAAATAGTATAAGTGCTATGCAGAGATTATATGCATGTGTTCTGGACACTCACATATGGTCACATTTCTCATCCTGGGAAGAAAGGAGTTACTGAAAATTTTCTGTATGAAATAATTTTTAGATCAATTTATTGAGGTATAATTTACATATAATAAAATAGACACATTTACTCTACAGATTGATGACTTTTGACATTTAGTTGTAAATCCTCCACCCAATTAAGATACAGAATGTCTCATTCTGTGAAATTCTCCTGTCCCTTTGCGATCTTTCCTTTTGCATCTTTTCCTGCTAGTCCTTCTAGAATAAGTAATTTTTGAAATGAGCTTTTAACAGACTTTTGAGTAGTTACATAAGAAGAACAAGAATTTGAGTAGTTATGTTAGAAGAACAAGAAGAAAAAGCACCTCACTAAAAGTAGGGCTTCTGTCAGACAGTATAAGAAAATGAGGCTAGAGAAGTCAGTAATTAGCTGATGAAGAACACTGAAAGATAATCTCTAGTAATTGCATGAATTTAAAACAGGATGAGCGATAATAATAGCAGTAAAGTTAATGATGATAATAAACAAAAGCCCTTGCCATATCACCTTCAACATGATTTTTTTCAAACATTAGCAATAAATTGATGATGAATTGAAAGCAACAGGGCTGGTGTCTAATTTAAGAGATAATTAGAAGGTAGAATCTACAGGGCTTAATAATACATTATTGAGGGAAGGACTTGGTAAAGAGAGTACTGAGGATCATTTTCAACTTGGCTAGGTAGATGATGTAATTACCCAAGGTGAAGACAACTGAAAGAGGAACAGGATTGGAGATGACAAGTTCAGTGTTAGCCATGCTGAACTGAAGTGCAAATGTGACTTCTAAGTGTTAAAGTATGGCAGGAATTTGGAAACATAGCTCTAAATTTTGGAAAAAAAATTCTGGACCATTAAAAAAAGATGTGAAATCATTAGTATACACATTTTAGTTAAAGCCAGACAGAATGTAAATAATTAACACAAAAAAGCCAAGGATAGAAGAGCAAAACATTTATCTTTAAGGAATGCTGGGAAACAACAAACCAAAGATAATATTAAGCCTAAAACTGACAAAAAAATCCAAATAATAGAAAATAGTGTCTTGAAAATCAAGGTCTGGGTGGTTTCCAAGGTGCTGTTTCTTCATGGCATCATGAAAGTGAAAAGAGAGGTCATAGAGAAGGGAAAGACGAACGGTAATTAAATACGTGCATTGCACTTTGAATCCAGGAGGTCACTGGAAAAGTGTGTGAAAGTAGTTTCTCTGTAATGGGGAAGAAGGTGGACTGCAGTACATGGCGTTTTGAATAAGAAAAAGGGACTATAGACAATGCATGTAGAAAGTTCAAGATGTTCAACTATGAGGAACGGAAACAGATGGAAATACGTTATAGGAAATCATAAAACTGTGGGAGTTGTTTTTTTGCTTGATCCAATTCCAAAGGAAATAGTCACAAAAAAAGAAAAGAAAGAGGAAAAGAGGAATTAATCTTAATTAATAAAGAAGAAGAGATATTTAATGCCATAAAATATTTGAGGATATAGGAGCGGATGGTGTTTGAGCACAGGTAGAGGAAGAATCTAATGAGGGTCCTGTAACATGGCCGTTTGTTAGACTGACAGCATAGATTGGACAGAAGGCACTTTTTGCTGAGACAGATTCCCCAGCCTTATGTTTGTGGAATTTCAGAGTGTGAGTATTCTGTTGTGGGGTGGGGTGGAGGACTGCAAGAATAACTGTACTCTGGGGCTCACTTAAGGCATGTGCTGTGGGTAACACTTGTGAATGAGGTGCAGATTTAGAGGCAGCAGTTATGACATTAGCATTTCAGAGAGCCCAGCAAAAAGTTTTTGGAGAGAAGAAACTTGTTTATAATGATTGCTTTCTGTTTTAAATTTTACTCTATAAAATATAATTTCCAAAATCAGAAACCTAGATGGCCTGTAATTCTTATTAATCACTGCTCAAGAGCTGTGCCTGTTTCCTCCTATTAAGAATGTTTTCTTGTGCTGTTCTGTTGCTTAGACTATTTTCTTTGGTTCTTCCTATTGCATTCTCATTGAGTTTTCTTATCTTTTCTCACATTTGTTTCCTTGTGATAGTGCAGGCCTGAGTCTTCCAGGTTCTTTCAATAGCTAGCTACATTACACTTCTTTCACTGAAACCCTTTCCCCCCGCCTTTTTCTTTCTAATGGGGATGGGCATATTAGTATGGAAAATAGGGGAACTGAAGAGAGAGACAAGGGGCGTGAATGGAAATAGTGAGTGGGAATTATATTGCTAGGCCTTTATCGCCTATCACTTTCTTTCCTGAAATTTCGCTGATAACATTTCTGATAACATTAGTAAGAATGTAATAGATCTATTTTTCCTACTTTTTAATATACACTTCAGTAAATTAATGGTTCAAATCATACTGTAAGTTCAAGAAGTTAAATGGGAAGAAACAATTCACTAGTCAAGCTTGATAATATATGAGAACTTAATTTCAATGCCATACAAAAAGTTTCTTTGTATGAAATAGGCAGGAGTTATTTTTTGACATGTAAAATAAAATATGTTTTACAACCATGACAATAGACACATTTTATAATAGCCTAAGTATTACAAATAAGAAAGTGGAGTATAAAAACATTGTATGAGAGAGGTCAATGCCAATAAGAAATTATGAAGATAACAAGAGGAAGAAAAAAACTGGTGTAAATAGATTGAACGAGTCGCTCTATTTAAGAAAAGCAGATACATATGTTGGTTAGAAAAAATATGGGTAAAGTTGGAGAAAAAAGAAAACACTTGGGATAGGTCATTGAATCTAGCTGTTTAAAAAATTTGAAAGTATAGCAACTTACTGAAGACTACAAATAATATTATAGTTATATTTGAGTATCATCAGTGATGATTCAAAGAAAATCATAAAAAGGACCATGAAGTAAACATGATGACTTTTTTTTTCTAAACTTGGTAAAGGACTTTTCATTTTATATCTCTCCAGAAAATGAAAATACAGATAAAAAGATGTTCAGCATCGTGAATCATAAGGGAAATACATATCAAAACTACATTGAGACACCACCTCAAACCTGTTATGATGGCTACTGTTCTAAAAAACAAAACAAGTGATGGGGAGCATGAGAGAAATTTGAACCCCTTTTCAGTATTAGTGGGAATGTAAAATGGTGGAGCCACTGTGGAAAACAGAATGGTGTGCCTCAAAAAATCAAAAATAGAAATCCTACATGATTCAGCCATTCAATTTCTGGGTATATACTCAAAAGAATTGAAATCAGGGACTCGATTAGGTATCTGTACACCTATGTGCATAGCAGCATTATTCACAACAGTCAAAAGGTGGAAGCAACCCAAGTGTGGATTGCAATTGATATGAATGAACAAGCAAAATAAGATATAAACACAAGGAAGTATTATTCAGCCTTCAAAAGGAAAAAATTTTGACAACATGGTATTACACAGATGAACTTCAAGAACATGAAGCTAAGTGAAATAAATCAGTGGGACAAATATTGTTTGATTTCATTTAGAGAATCTACTTAGAATATTCAGAATCATAGGGACAGAAAGTAGACTACTGGGGGAGGAGGAAATAGGGAGTTATGTTTCATGGGTATGGAGATTCAGTTTTGAAAGATGTAAAAGGTTCTGGAGATGGCTGGTGATGATATTATGCTATGTATGTTTTTACCACAATTTAAAAAATATATTTTATTTTAAAAGGTCAAAGAATGATGAAATCCTCACTGCTTTATCCTTCTTAATGAGTTTTCTTCTCCATTCAATTCACTAAAAGAACCAACTTTCAAATCTTACAATTTTCTAGGAAGCTTTTCCTGTGCAGTTTGCCCTCCTGGATGTCTCCCAAGGGACTAGTTTCATTGAACAGAATTCCTCCCAGGTAACATGGAGCCCAGCCAACAGCGAATGCCAAACAGGTATTTGTCTGCTGTCTTTGAGAAGAAAGGAGCTGTTTGGGCCTGAGAGTTAAAGGAACAAGAAGGTGTGGGTAGGGGCTGAGGCCAGCCTGGGTGATGGAATTTGTTCTTGTCAGCCGCAGGAAATGCCCTGTCGACGCCTGCACAGAGGCTCAAAGTGCAGAAGTATATGTGCATGTGCCTGTGTGTGCTTTCATTTATTTATATGTTCATCTATTCATGTATTCAGTGAACACAATGAGCAGCTGCTGTGTGCTGAATACCATTTTATATAATAGTAAACTAGCCTGGCAAGGACCACGTCCTCATGGAAAAGACATAATGAAAAAGCTCACAGGCAAGCACATGGCTGTACAGTGAACCCACAACTGCACTCTGATGGAGTACATCAGGCAAGTCTCATTTCTCTTGTAGCCAGTGAGAGATACATGCAGATAAAGCTAAGAGACAGCCAGGAACAAGATGTAGGACAAGGCTGGAGATATCATTTGAGCTCAGGATACAGAGGCCCTTGCCCGCTATGTAAAGGTCTTAACCAGAGCATCAAGAAGCCACAAATAATTCAAGGCAGTGAGAGGCATGGTGAGATTCGTGTTTTGGAAAGTTCCTGGAGGCTGTAATGTGAATACATAGCAGGAAGTCCGGAGGCCTGGTGAGAGAGGAGCTGGCGTGCTCCAGCAGGTAGAAGCCTCTGGAGTTGTTTAGCAGGTAAAGTCCACAGCATTTGATGGTAGTTGGATTAGTGGGAGGGGAAGTGGGAGGGGAAATTGAGAAATGAAGCCAGAACAAAATGATAAGATTTGGTATCCATCAGTCCAACTATTCCTACTTTCCCCTGTATGATGTTGAGTAAACATTTTGTAGTTTCAGTTGATGTGCTTTTAAAATGAGAAAAAGAGATACCCTTGGCCCCTATTTCTCTAGAATTTCTGCTACAGTGATTGGTTGACATCATGTAAGTATAGAGCTTTGTCAACAGGGTCAAGGTGTTGCAGGTTACTGATGAGAACGTGGATGTTGATGGTGATGGAGAACATGATGCTGCTATTTAAGGGGGTGAGGAGTGTTGCATGTGCTCCACACAGGGCAGCATACTCAGAGCTCTATGCATATCATCCAGTAGGCTTTTGCCCCCACATTTGGATATACATAGTATTATCCTGAAGATAATGAGGAAACAGCTCCAGAGACACTTGTGCAAGGTTACCCAGAGAATGAGAGTCAGAAGGCAGGTCCACACTACCAGGCACTTAAGAAAGCAATCGTACTTTGAGATTTTATCAGTCTCAAGTGGCTTTGGGGCCAGGATGTGTATTCATTCATTCATTAGTAGATTCAGAAAATACATGTGGAGTGTCTAACATTTGATAGCTCCTGCCCAATCCCAGGAGATGAACAGTGAACAAAACACACATCTTCACATGACTTTTTTAGGATTTTTTTTTATTTTTTTTTCTATTTTTATTTTTTATTACACATGACTTTTTTATTGTGGTTAAAAAAAATACATAGCATGATTTCTACTCCCTGAACAAATTTTTCAGTGTACGGTATATACAGTATTGTTAATTGTTTGTACATTGTGGCACAGCACACCTCTAGAGTGTTTTCATTTTGCCTGTCTGAAAGTCTGTACACATTGTTAACAACTCCACATTTCTCTTCTCCTAGGCTGTGGCAATCAGCATTCTGCTTTGTTTCTGTGAATTTGACCGTGTTAGATATCCCATGTAAGTGTAATCATGCATCATTTCTCCTTACGTGCCTGGCTTGTTTCACTTAGTATAATGTCCTAACATTTCATTCATATTGTAGCATATGACAAAACTTCCTTCCTTTGTAAAACTGAATAATATTCCATTGTCCATAAGTACCATATTTTCTTTACCCACTCATCTCTTGATGGACAATTAGGTTGAGTCCACATCTTAGCTATTTTGACTTGATATTGCAATGAACATGGGCGCACAGCTAACTCTTTGAGATCCCTATTCCAATTCATTTAGATAAACACCTTGAAGTGAGATTGCTGAATCATATGGTAGTTCTATTTTTTAAATTTTATGGAATATATGTATTGTTTTTCATAGCAGTTGCACCATTTAGTTTCTCATCAACAGTGCAGAATGGTTCCAATTTCTCCACATCCTCAGCAACTCTTGTTATTTTGCTTTCTTTTAAAAGTATTTTAATTTAGATTAAGAGATTACATGTCAGTGTTTGTTACATAGTTATATTATGTACTGGTGGAGATTGTGCTTCTCATTCACCCATTACCGAAATAGTGAATATTGTACCCAATAGGCAAGTTTTCAGTTTTCCCTGTCCTCCCACCCTCCCCTATTTTGGAGTTCCCATTGCCTATCACTTCCATCTTTATGGCCATGTGCACTCATTGTTTAGCACTGATTTATAAATGATTACAGGTAGTATTTGATTTTCCGTTTCTGAGTTAGTTCACTTAAGATAATGGCCTCCATCTCCATCCATTTTGCTGTGAAGAACATTCATTCTTTTTTATGACTGTGTAGTATTCCATATTATGTGTGTGTGTGTGTGTGTGCATGCATGAGTATATATGGTATTGAATATCTATAATACATATATGTATATTACATCAATACATACCACCATTATTGATGTGATAATACCATATTAAATGTGACACACACACACACACACACACACACACACATTTTCTTTATTCAGTCAACTATTGGACAGACACTTAGGTTGGCTCTATGATTTTCCTACTGTGAATAGTGCTGTGATATACAAACAAGTGCAGGTGCCTTTTTTTTACAATGATTTATTTTTCTTTGAATAAATATCTAGTGTTGGAATTGCTGTGTTGAATGGTTTTATTGTCTGTTCTTTGAGAAACCTCCTTATTCTTTTCCATAAAGGTTGAACTAATCTGCATTCCCATCAACAGTGTATGAGCATTCCCTTTTTTCTGCATCCTCATCAATATCTGTTATTTTATTTTTTTACTTTTAATTCTAGTCATTCTGACTGTTGTGAGATAACATTTTACTGTGGTTTTAACTTATATTTCTCTGATGTTTAATGATATTGAGCAATTTTTATGTTTGTTATTCACTGATTATTTCTTCTTTTGATAAATGTTCATGTATTTGCTCAGTTTTTAATGGGTTTATTGTTTGTATCTTATTGAGATTTTGAATTCCTTATAGATTCTGGATATTAGTACTTTGTGAGAGGCATAATTTGCAAATTTTTATCCCATTCTGTAGGTTGTCTGCTTTGTTATTTCTTTTGTTGTACAGAGGCTTTTAGTTTAATTAAATCTCATTTATCTATTTTTATTTTTGTTACATTTGATTTTGGAGTATTCATCATAAACTATTTGCCTCGACCAATTTCCACTGGAGTTTTTTCTAGCTTTCTTCTAGAATTTGTATAGCTTCAGATCTTGCTTTTAAGTCTTTCATCCATTTTGACTTAATTTGACTTAATGTGTGATGCTCCCCTCCCTGTGTTCTTGTTGTTCAACACCCACCTATGAGTGACTACATGTGTTTGATTTTCTGTTCTTGTGTCAGTTTACTGAGAATGATGGTTTCTAGATTCATCCATGTCCCTACAAAGGACATGAACTCATCATTTTTTATGGCTGCATAGTATTCCATGGTGTATATGTGCCACATTTTCCTTGTCAAGTCTATCATCGATGGGCATTTGGGTTGGTTCCAAGTCTTTCTTATTGTGAACAGTGCCTCAATGAACATACATGTGCATCTGTCTTTACAATAGAAGAATTTATAACCCTTTGGGTATATACCTGGTAATGGGATTACTGGGTCAAATGGAATTTCTGTTCCTAGGTCCTTGAGGAAGTGCAACACTGTCTTCCACAATGGTTGAACTAATTTATACTCCCACCAACAGTGTAAAAGTGTTCTTATTTCTCTGTATCCTCTCCAGCATCTGTTGTCTCCAGATTTTTTAATGATCGCCATTCTAACTGGCATGAGGTGGTATCTCAATGTGCTTTTGAATCACATTTCTCTAATAACCAGTGATGATGAGAATTTTTTCATATGTTTGTTGGCCTCATATATGTCTTCTTTTGAAAAGTGTTCATATCCTTCACCCAATTTTCAATGGGTTTGTTTGTTTGTTTCTTGTAAATCTTTTTTAGTTTTTTGTAGATTCTGGATATTAGCCCTTTGTCAGATGGGTAGATTGCAAAAATTTTTTACCATTCTGTTGGTTGCCGGTTCACTCTAATGATTGTTTTTTTTGCTGTACAGAAGCTGTGGCATTTAATTAGGTCCTATTTGTCTATTTTGGCTTTTGTTGCCAATGCTTTTGGTGTTTTAGTCATGAAATCCTTGCCTATGCCTATGTCCTGAATGGTTTTGCCTAGGTTTTCTTCTAGGGTTTTTGTGGTGTTAGGTCTTATGTTTAAGTCTTTAATCCATCTGGAGTTAATTTTAGTGTAACGTGTCAGGAAGGGTCCAGTTTCTGCTTTCTGCACATGACTAGCCAGTTATCCCAACACCATTTATTAAACAGGGAATCCTTTCCCTATTTCTTGTATTTGTCAGATTTTTCAAAGATCAGTTGGTTGTGTATGTGTGGCATTGCCCCTGTTCTGTTCCATTGGTGTATATCTCTGTTTTGGTACCAGTACCATGCTGTTTCGATTACTGTAGCCTTGTACTATAGTTTGAAGTCAGGTAGCATGATGCCTCCAGCATTGTTCTTTTTGCTTAGGACTGCCTTGCATATGCATGCTCTCTTTTGGTTCCTTATGGAGTTTAAGGTGTTTTTTTCTAGTTCTGTGAAGAAGGTCATTGGTAGCTTGATGGGGATAGCATTGAATCTATAAATTACTTTGGATAGTATGGCAATTTTCATGATATTGATTCTGCCTAACCATGAGCATGGAATTTTTTTCATCTGTTTGTGTCCTCTCTTACTTCCTTGAGCAATGGTTGTAGTTCTCCCTGAGGAGTCCTTTACATCCTTTGTTAGTTTTATTCCTATATATTTTATTCTCTTTGTAGTAATTGTGAATGGGATTTCACTCTTGATTTGGCTCTCTGTCTGTTATTGATGTATAGGAATGCTTGTGATTTCTGCACACTGATTTTGTATCCTGAGACTTTGCTGAAGTTGCTTATCAGTTTAAGGAGGTTTTGGGCTGAGATGATAGGGTCTTCTAAATATACAATCATGTTGTCTACAAATAGAGACAATTTGACTTCCTCCTTTCCTAATTGAATATACTTTATTTCTTTTCTTGCCAGATTTCTCTGGCTAGAATTTCCAATACTATATTGAATAGGAGTGATGAGAGTGGGCATCCTTGTCTAGTGCCAGATTTCAAAGGGAATGCTTCCAGTTTTTGCCCATTCAGTGTGATATTGGCTGTGGGTTTCTCATAAATAGCTTTTATTATTTTGAGATACATTCCATCAATACCTAGTTTATTGAGAGTTTTTATCATAAAGCGCTGTTGAATTTTGTCGAAGGCCTTCTCTGCATCTATTGAGATAATCATGTGGTTTTTGTCTTTGGTTCTGTTTATGTGGTGGATTATGTTTATAGACTTGTGTATGTTGAACCAGCAGTGCATCCCCGGGATGAAGCCTACTTGGTAATGATGGATAAGCTTTTTGATGTGCTGTTGCAATCGGTTTGCCAGTATTTTATTGACGATTTTTGCATCTATGTTCATCATGATGCAAAAATCATCATGGCCTGGGGTTTTCTTTTTTTGTTGAGTCTCTGCTGGGTTTTGGTATCAGGATGATGTTGGTCTCATAAAATGATTTGGGAAGGATTCTCTTTTTATATTGTTTGGAATAGTTTCAGAAGGATTAGAACCAGCTCCTCTTTGTACATCTGGTAGAATTCAGCTGTTGGTAGGCTATTAATTGGTGTCTGAAGTCAGCCCTTGTTATTGGTCTATTCAGAGTTTCAACCTCTTAGTGGTTTAGTCTTTGGAGGGTGCAAGTGCCCAGGAATTTATCCATTTCTTTCTGGTTTATTGGTTTATGCGCATAGAGTTATTTGTAGTAATTTCTGATGGTAGTTTGTATTTCTGTGGAATTGGCGATGATATCCCCTTTATCATTTTTTATTGCATCTATTTGATTCTTCTCTCTTTTCTTTTTTATTAATCTGGCTAGCAGTCTGTCTATTTTGTTGATCTTTTCAAAAAACCGGCTCCTGGATTTACTAATTTTTGAAGGGTTTTTTGTGTCTCTGTCTCTTTCAGTTCTGCTCTGATCTTAGTTATTTCTGGCCTTCTGCTAGCTTTTGAGTTTTTTTGATATTGCTCCTCTAGCTCGTTCAACTTTGATGATAGAGTTTTGATTTTAAATCTTTCCTCACTTCTCATGTGGGCATTTACTGCTGTAAATTTCCCTCTGGAGACTCTTTTAAATGTGTCCCAGAAATTCTGGTACATTATGTCTTCGTTCTCATTGGTTTCAAAGAACATCTTTATTCTGCCTTCATTTCATTGTTTATCCAGTCGACCTTCAGGAGCCAGTTGTTCAGTTTCTATGAAGTTGTGTGGTTCTGAGTTAGTTTCTTAATTCTGAGTTCTAATTTGATCGTACTGTAGTCTAGAGACTGTTATGATTTCCATTCTTTTGAATTTGCTGAGGAGTGATTTACTTCCAATTATGTGGTCAGTTTTAGAGTAGGTGCCATGCAGTGCTGAGAAGAATGTATATTCTGTGGATTTGGGGTGAAGAATTTTGTAGCTGTCTATTAGGTCTGCTTGGTCCAGATCTGATTTCAAGTCCTCGATATCCTTCTTAACATTCTGTCTCATTGATCTAATATCGACAGTGGAGTGTTAAAGTCTCCCACTACTATTTTGTGGGAGTATAAATCTCTTTGTAGGTCGTTAAGAACTTGCTTTGTGTACCTGGGTGCTCCTGTATTGGGTGCGTATATATTTAGGACCATTAGTTCTTCTTGATGCATTGATACCTTTACCATTATGTAATGCTCTTCTTTGTCTCTTTTGATATTTGTTGGTTTAAAGTCTATTTTATCAGAGACTAGGATTGCAACTCCTGCTTTTTTTTTTTTGCTCTCCATTTGCTGATAAATCTTTCTCCATACCTTTATTTTGAACCGATGTGTGTCCTTGCACATGAGATGGGTGTCCTGAATATAGCACATTGATGGGTCTTGACTTTTTATCCAATTTTCCAGTCTGTGTCTTTTGATTGGGACAGTTAGCCCATTTATATTTATGGTTAATATTATGTGTGAATTTGATCCTGCCATTTTGATGCTAGCTGGTTGTTTTGCCTGTTAGTTGATGCAGTTTCTTCATTGTGTCAATGGTCTTTACCATTTGGTATGTTTTTGTAGTGGCTGGTACTGGTTGTTCCTTTCCATGTTTAGTGGTTCTTTCAGGAGCTCTTGTAAGTCAGGCCTGGTGGTGACGAAATCTCTCAACATTTGCTTGTCTGTAAAGGATTTTATTTCTCCTTCACTTATGAAGCTGAGTTTAGCTGGATATGAAATTCTAGGTTGAAAGTTCTTTTCTTTAAGGATTTGAATACTGGCCCCGACTCTCTTCTGGCTTGTAGGGTTTCTGCCAAGAGATCCACTGTGAGTTTGATGGGCTTCCCTTTGTTGGTAACCCGACCTTTCTCCTTGTCTGCCTTAGCATTTTCATTTCAACCTTGGTGAATCTGATGATTATGTGCCTTGGGGTTGCTCTTCTTGAGGAATATCTCACTGGTGTTCTCTGTATTTCCTGGACTGGGTTATTGCCCTGCCTTGCTAGGTTGGGGAAGTTCTCCTGTATAATATCCTGCATAGTGTTTTCCAGCTTGGATTCATTCTCTCCGTCACATTCAGGTACACCTATCAAATATAGATTAGGTATTTTCACATAATCCCACATTTCTTGGAGGCTTTATTCATTTCTTTTCAGTCTTTTTTCTCTAATCTTGCCTTCTTGTTTCACTCTTTTTTCTCTAACCTTGCCTATCAGAGATCTTCAGTCTCTGATATCCTTTTTTCTGTTTGGTTGATTTGGCTATTGAAACTTGTGTATGCTTTGTGAAGTTCTCATGTTGTGTTTTTCAGCTCCATCAAGTCATTTATGTTCTTCTCTAGGCTGGTTATTCGAGTTAGCATTTCATCCAACCTTTTTTTCCAGGTTCTTAGTTTCTTTGCATTGGGTTAGAATATGTTCTTTTAGCTCAGAGAAGTTTGTTATTATCCACCTTCTGAAGCCTGCTTCTGTCAGTTCATCATACTCATTCTCTATCCAGCTTTGTTCCCTTGCTGGTGAGGAGTTGTGGTCTTTTGGAGGTGGAGAAGCGTTCTGGTTTTTGGTGTTTTCATCCTTTTTGCACTGTTTATTTTCCCATGTTTGGGGATTTATCTACCTGTGGTCTTTGTAGTTGGTGACTTTTGGATGGGGTCTCTCACTGGACATCCTTTCTGTTAATGTTGAAGCTATTTCTTTCTGTTTTTTAGTTTTCCTTTTAAGAGTCAGGCCCCTTTGCTGCAGGACTGCTGGAGGTCTACTCCAGACACTGGTTACCTGGGAATCACCCATGGGGGCTGCAGAACAGTAAGGGTTGCTGCCAGTTTATTTTTCTGTTATCTTCATCCCAGAAGGGTACCTGCCAGATGTCATCCAGAGCTCTCCTTTATGAGGTGCCTCTTTGGATATATGGGTGCCAGGGAGCTGCTTGAGGAGACATTCTGTCTCTTATCAGAGCTCAGGTGCTGTTCTGGGAGCTCTGTTGTTCCATTTAGTGCTGCTGGGCATGTACATTTAAGTCTGCTGCAGCAGAACTCATAACTGCGTCTTTTCCCAGGTGCTCTGTTGTGGGAAGGTGGGGCTTTATTTATAAGTTCCTGACATGCTGCTGCTTTTCTCAGTGATGCCCTGTCTATAAAGGAAGTAGTCTAGTCACAGTTTGCCAGCAGCAGTGTTGCTGAGCTGCTGTGGGCCATGCCCAGCTGCTGTCTACATTTCCTTGCAGCTTTGTTTATAGAGGTACAGTTAGAACTGCCTTGGTAGTGGCAGTCTTCCTCAATAATGATGGTCTGCCTTGGTAATGGCAGACTGCCTCGGTAGTGGAAGACTTCCTTGGTAATGGTGGATCTCCTTCCCCCCACAGATCTCCACTGTCCCATGTCCAGCTGCCCTTGCTGCGAAACTCTGAAGTCAGAATGGTTCCAATTGCTGGTCTTTGTGGGGGTGGGACCTGCCCACCCAGATTACCTGGCTTTCTGCTTTTGGCTCCCTCTTTGTTAGATGAATGGGTGGCTCTGTCTCCTAGGTGTTCTAGGTGTCAGTTTAAACGGCCGCCCAGATTTGTGTGAGTTTTTGTGCAGAAACCCATGATGCAGGCTGAAACAGCCATGCTGGAAACTCATGGTGCCTTTCGGCTGGGGAATCTCCTGGTCTGTGGGCAGTAAAAACTGTGGAAGTAGTGCAGTATCTGAACCTGACTGCTGGATTGGATGGAAAAGCCCCCAGTGGCCTCTGTTGTGTAGGGAGGAGGGTCCTCTGGGGATTAAGTGCCCCACCCTGACTTGGCTTGCCCTTCCTGGGCTACACCCACTGTGCCACCAGTCCCATTGAGATCCACCTAGTACCTCATTTGGAAATGCAGAGATAACTCACCCTCTGCACAGATCTCACTGGGAACTGCACTCCATAGCTATTCCTATGTGGCCATCTTGTTCCGCCTCCCTCCCTTCTTAGCAGTGCTCCCTTTTCATTCCACTAAGGTAAATATGCTTTTTCTATAGTCCTAGAGCCACACCAAAACAAGAGAACTTCTTCTCTGGGATTAGCTACAGTACCAACTTGCATAGGATATATTTACTTGGTGAGCCAGTTTTACTATACTGCTGTTTTGGTTTCTGTATCCTTTTATTATAGTTTGAAATCAAGTAATGTGATGCTTTAGCTTTGATATTTTTGCTTAGAATTGTTTGACTTTTCAGGTTCTTTTGTGGTTCTATATGAATTTTAGAATTCTGCAAAAAATGTCATCAATAGTATGGTAGGTATAGTATGGAATTTGTACATTGTTTTGGGCAGCATGGCCATTTTAATGATACTGATTCTTCTTATCTATGAGCATAAAATGTGTTTGCATTTGTTTGTGTCATACCTAATTTCTTTCAGCAGTGTTTTATAATTCTCATTATAGTGATTTTTCACTTCTCTGGTTAGCAATATTTCTGTTGTGTGTGTGTGTGCTGCTTAGCTTGGATATTGTTGGTGTATGGAAATCTAATATTGGGGTACAGAGGTTCAGGGTGTCCTCAGCAACCCTGAAAGAATTTTCTCCAGGTTCTTGGTCTCCTACACTCTCAAGAATGAGAGACGGGACCATGGTGCAGTGCACTATAAATGCTGGACTCAAAGGTGTTTGTAGAAAGTGATTTATTTAAAGAGAGAGAGAAACAGGAGAAAAAGAAAGAAAGAAACAGCTAACTCTCGCACTGAGGGAGAGAATCCAGAAAGATGGAATCCAGGAGAGGTAAACAGCTTCCACAAGAGTGTTAGGGAGTAGAGAAAGATGAAGTTTAGGAGGAGAAGACAGGTTTCCACAAGAGAGTGTGGAAGGGGACTCCAGAGGGGAAATCCAGGAGAGAGAAAGATGGCTTCCACAAAGGGAGTGTTCACGGAAGGGGACCCAAATATGGAATCTGAAGGGGTGTGGAAGAAGGGAACTTTTAGCCTGGGAGGAACCCCCACCTTCTCCAAGACCCCAGGCCAATGAAAGGAGCTCCTTAGAACTTTCGCTGGAGTGATCGACTCATAGTTTCTTCCCACACCTACGAAATTCAAACATAAACCATTAAATCTCCCAGATGGACAGAGATGGGAGAGGAGCATGGTGCTAGGAAGTTCTTGGCCTTAAATCTATGCCCCCCTGTGAACCCAGAAAGGGAACACATTCCCTTATTCCTCCTCTCTGAACAGGAAAGCCCAACTTCTGTTGGAATTATGGACGTCAGTCTTCTTTAACTACTTCCTGCTGAAATGGGGTGTAGAAGCGTCCCCACAGTTGAGATTTCCTCCAGAGGGGAGTCTTTCAAGGGTGTAGGTTGATCCTGAAGTCCAGGATAGAGCTCACAAGCCAAGAACATCCTGGGTTCCAGCGGCAGGATTATTTGTGACCTTATGGTTCTATAAGAAACAAATGTGACAAGGTGGTTAAAGATGAAAATCCCAGAGGCCAACAAATATAGACTGGTTATAAATGAGACTAGGAGAGCAGAGCCAGGACAGTCAGTTGTTAAACAAGCTTCGCAACACTTAACTGGTTTACAAAATAGCAGCATTTTGCTTAGAAAGAGACTAGTTCCCTTCCCACTATGAAAAGGATATTCAGAGTTTGAGAGACAGCCAAGTTGAGAGTTATAGTCCTGTTAATGCCAGGATATAAATTAGACTTATGTGTGGTTACTTCCCTAAGGATCTTCTTGGAAAAGCAGATGTAGATCTTCTAAGGGATCACAGGGATATGAAGGATTGTCTCCTGGAACTTCAGGCTGCAGAGTGGGGAGGGTCTATGACTTTCTTCAGGCGGCATCCAAGGCTTCAGCCAAATGTGATGAAACCATGAGTTAATTTCTACTACCTTAACTGCCATTGGGGTAGACAGAATAACTGAAAATGGTTCTTCCCAGGATGGGCCTAGATACAGGAGAGTCTGAGGGGAGAGAATTAACAAGCACCAAGTTTCCAGGGCAGGAGAGAAATATTGAGAAGGCCATGCTAGTGTCTAGGAGAAGATTAACTTCTTGGACTTCTGTGGTCAGCTTTACCTGGGGCTCTGTGAGAGTGATGGCTCATGCTGGCACTTGCTCCAGGCACCCTCAGTCCTGCCATTGGGTCATCTGGTCAGACACCTCAGTCCCTGGGAACCTTCATCCCCTGTGTGCTTTCCAGTGATTCCCTTGGCACAGCAGGCATGGACAAGATGGTGGTCCATTCTCTGGGGACAATTTCTTACAAAGTGTCCCTTCAGACTGCATGGTAACAAGTTCTGCCAGACTGGTGGCTAACCCAAGCCTTTCCCTCATTTAAGCCCCTGGGATCTGCTTGCCTAAAAGCCGTGATTAAGGCAGCAGCCTTTCTCTGATCTCTCCTGTTTCTTTCACCCTGTTCCTTCTGGTCTCTATTATAAAACACCCGAGGTTGCCTGGTTCAGTAATGATTCTAGACTCTGTTCTGGCCCCAAGGCCAATTTCTGGAGCTTCCTCCTGATATCCACTGCTGATTGAGTAATAGACTCATCCTTTAGTATTAATTGACCCTCAATGGAGTCTGGTGACAGGGGGGTGTACTTTCTTAAAGCCTCCCACAATCACTCAAGGAAAGCTGTTGGATTTTCTTCCCTTCCCTCTGGGGACTACATTTTCCACTTGGCAGAGGGAAATTTGGCCACGCTGTTTGGCAGAGAAAAATAAGTCACTTCTTCCTTAAAGACTGTGTGCTAAATTGGTCCCAATTTTCCAGTATACATTTTAATGCGGACTTGAACTTGGGAAGATTGTCATCCATCTGAAATCAAACACAAGGGATGCCCACACCCACGGTTAAAGAAATTACAGCTGCTTTGACTTAAGGCATCCCTTAGGTAAAACAGGTACTGAAATGAGACGTCTTTCAGTCAGTATCCTGAAATTTCATGTGCCCAAGATGCATGATCCATCTTATCAGAGGGCATCCCATGTACTGGATTTCAATCGTGACCTACCAGTATCATGGGACCACTCTCACTGCCTACATCACCTACAGAGACTACCATAGAGTTATGGAATGAGAGGAACTGTAGGGTTGGATAGTCACGTACCACAGAGCCCCAATGAGGCCAGTGAGTCTCAGGAGATGGGTACCAATATTTCCCAGCAGAAGTCCAATTTACACAGGCCAATTTATAAAACTGCCCCAGAAGGGCAAACTTCTAGGGAGGGGCCATTAGAGCACACAGTTCAAAGAAGGCAGGCTGCATGGCTGAGGCTGGAACAATACCCTCAGGACCCGGGCCTCCTCTCCCCTAACCCATCTTCTATTGTAGGAAAATGCTCTTAAGGTTATGAGACCTGCTATTGACTATTTGGGGCCTGGAACCAGTTTAACTATGATCTTCTAGATGGAAAAGTTCTGCCGTAGAGAGAGCCAATCCTAAGCAAGACAAATTATACACCAAACACAAAGTCCCATAGCCTTCAGCTTCTGAATTTCCCCAAAAGATCTCACCAACTCAAGACTGACTCCATCAGGGATTTGAACCAGCACCCTTGCAGTTGCAGGTCCTATGCCTTAACTAAATGTGCAAATAGGCCACTTACATCAAAGGAAGGCAGAAAGCTTTCTTAAGCCATATTTTGAATGAGAATGCTGCACCCTGAGGCAGTATGGCCTGCCTAAAAGCCGGGTGGGGCTAATGCCCATTAGCCGCTTCCTTTCCCTCAGCCCCACCAGCAAGGAAAAAAGCTGCTTGCCACAGTCACTTTAAAAGCCTCGTTCACAGCTGCTGCTGGGCCGGCAGTGTTTCCCCACCCCTGCGACTTTTGGGCACCATATTGACCCCGCCAGAGCCATTTGCATGCTTGGGCCACTCTCTGAGCCGCTGCCCACAGGGATCCCTGGCCTTCAGGCGAACATCCTGGGGAGCCTTTTTACTCTGCTTCCTGGGGCTGGAGAATGCTGGAGAGGCCTGCCAGGCTGCTGCACTCCCCGGTCCCCTGCAGGCTCAGGCTGTACCTTGCCACTCGCTGCTGTTTTTCCCTGGCCAACCTCTCCACCCCTGGTGCTGGGCTGTTCCCAGCTGGCAAGGAGCGGAAAGGGGGCTGCTCACCCTTTCCACCCCACAGGTTCCTGCAGGTTTTGGTCCCAGAGATCATATCCGAAGGATAGAGAAGGAGAGGGAAAGCAGACAGAGAGCTTGGAGGTAAAAAAAAAAAACAAAAAACAAAAAAAAATGCACTTTTAATTCCGGCTGGGCTGTACCACTTAAAATGGGCTGTGCTGTGCTGCTACTCTGGTTCCCTGGCTGTGGCGCTTCAGGTGTTCTTAAAGAGACAGGACAGAATGGGGTCGATTTTACTCACAATTTTGAAGTCTTCTTCTCCGGCTTTACCCTTCTTCTGGCTGTACCCCTTTTTCTGGTGTACCCCTCTCCTGGCTGGCTCACCAAAATGTAATATTGGGGTACAGGGGTTCACGGTGCCCTCAACTCCCCTGAGAGAACGTTTCTCCAGGTTATTGGTCTCCTGTACTCTCAAGAATGAGAGAGGGGACCATGGCGCTGTGTGCAGTAAATGCCAGACTCAAAAGTGTTTGTAGGAAGTGATTTATTTAAAGAGAGAGAGAAACAGGAGAAAAAGAGAGAAAGAAAGAAACAGCTAACTCTCGCACTGAGGGAGAAAATCCAGAAAGATGGAATCCAAGAGAGGAACGCAGATTCCACACTGAGTGGAAGGGAATAGAGAGAGAGATGATTTAGGAGGAGAAGACGGGCTTCCACGAGAGAGTGTGGAAGGGGACTTCAGAGGGGAAATCCAGGAGAGAGAAAAACAGCTTCCACGAAGGCAGTGTTCATGGAAGGGGACCCAAACATGGAGTCTGAAAGTGTGTGGAAGAAGGGGACTTTTAGCCTGGGAGGAACCCCCACCTTCTCCAAGATCCCAGGCTGATGAAGGGAGTTCCTTAGAACTTCTGCTGGAGTGATTCACTCTTATTTTCTTCCCATGACCACAAAATTCAAACATAAACCATTAAATCTCCTGGATGGAGAAAGATGGGAGGGGGGCATGGTGCTAGCAAGTTCTTGGCCTTAAAACTACACCCCCTTGTGGACCCATTTTTTCCCAGAGGCTTCATTTATTCTTTTTTATTTTTATTTTGTCTGAGTTATTCAAAGAGCCAGTTTTTTGATGAGTTCTAAGATTCGTAATCTTTGTCTATTCTTTTGTTAATACTTCTGATTATATTATGAAATTTTTATAGTGAGTTTTTCAACTCAATCGATCAGTTTGGTTCTTTTTAAAAATGAGTGTATTGCCTTTCAGCTCTTATATTGTTGCACTGGGTTCCTTAGATTCTCTCGGTTGGATTTCAAGTTCCATCTAAATCTCAATGATCTTCATTCATATTCATATTCCAAATACTCTACTTATCATTTCAGCCTCATTAAGAACCATTGTTCTTGATTTTTAGTAGAGGCTTAATTTTTTAAAAGGCTTAATTTTTAGTAGAGAGAAGGTCTTGCTATGTTCCCCAGGCTTGTTCTTTGGTATGTAGGTGTTCATCATTGTGACTTCTCTTTTAGTTCTGCTTTTGCTGTATTCCATAAATTTCAATATGTTTTGCTTTCATCTTTGTTTATTTCAAGATATTTTCTAAATTTTCTTTTGATTTCTTCTTTGACCCAATCATTATTCAAGAGTGTGTTGTTTAATTTCTCCATATGTATAATTATTTGCACTTTTCCTTCTGTTACTGATTTTCCCTACTACTTTTCCCAGCTCTGGTAATCATCCTTCTACTCTCTATCTCTATGAGCTCAATTGTGATTTTTAGATCAAACAGGAAGTTGTTTGGAGGTAAGGAGATATTCTGGCTTTTTTTGCTCCCTGATTTCTTATGCTGGCTCTTTCTCATGTGTGTAGGCTGATGTTCCTTTAATTTTTGAGCTTGCTGTCCTTTGGATGAGGCTTTTACTTTCATATTCTTTGATGCCCTTGAGGGTGCGACTGTCATATAAAGTAGGCTCAGTCAACTGGCTTCATTTCAGGAAGACTTCAGAGGATAAGGCTCAGCAGAGTACCTCTAGGCTGTATGCTTTAACTTTGGGGGTTTGGTAAGCTTTGTTCTCTGGCCCCTCTAGGTTAAGTACTTGCTGAGCTGGAAGGGTCAAGGTGTTCCCACTCCATGTCAACAGTACTCCAATGAGAGATGTTGCCAAAAGTGCTTTGAGCATGTCAGGCAGCAGCATCCATATGTAAATGTGCATTAGTGGGGGTGGTGACTAGGCAGGGTCCTCAAGCATCAATGAGGTAGGGCACCAATAAAGACCAGGTAGCAGCATCTGTGACTGTCAGTGCAAGAGTGGCAGTAATGTTTGTGATCATGCACTCACACCGGCCACGGTGGGGGGATGGAGGTGGGGGTGCATGCTCATGTGTGCTAGTCAGGGCAGGGTGATGGGGTCTACTTGTGCATGCCAACACAATGGTGTTGGGGGACTGTAGGAGAGTGTGCTCTGGCAGAGCAGCAAGCACAATTTTATTTCTTTTTTTGAGATGCCCTTTTTTTTCATATGTACTTCCTATTTAGTAAAAGTGGCTAGAGTGGGCACCTCTGCCTTGTTCTTCATCTTAGAAGAAAAGCTTTCAGAATTACTCGAGTTGGATGTTAGCAATGGGTTTTTTATATATGCCCTTTGTTATATTGAGCTAGTTAATTTCTACTCCTAGTTTCTTGAATATTTTTATCGTTAAGGGTATTAAATTCTTTTAATATATTTTTTAGCATCTATTGATATTATGTGATTTTTTAAATCCTTCGTTAATATAGTATATCATGTTGATTTTTGTATGTTGAACCATTTTTGCATCCCAGGGATAAATCTTACTTGGTCAAGATTTGTGATCCTTTCAACCTGCTCTTAAATTCGTTTCAGTTTGATCTATTTTGTTGAATATTTTATGTCTATTTTCATTAGAGATATTGACCTGTAATTTTCTTATAGTGGCTTTGTCTGGCTTTGATATCTGGTTAATGCTTGCTCTATCAAATGAGTTTGAAAGTGTTTTCTCCTCTTCAATTGTTTGAAAGGGTTTGGAAGAAAATAACTAGTATTAGTTTTTCAAGTATTTGTCGGAATTCACCAGTGAGGCTATCAGTTCTTGAGCTTCCTTTTATTGGTGATTTTTGATTACTAATTCTATGTAATTACTAGTCAGACTTTTATTTAGTCATTACTTAGTAGGTTGTATATTTCTAAAAATTTATCTATTTCTTCTGGGTTATCTAATTTGTTGGAGAATAATTATTCATGCTAGTCTCTTATAATCCTTTTTATTTCTGTAGAATAAGTTGTAATGTCTACTCTATCATTTCTGAATTTATTTATTTAAGACTTCTTTATTTTTCTTAGTTTAGCTAAAGCATTCTTAAATTTTGGTATATGTTTTCAAAAATTCAGCTCCTGGTTTCATTATTTTTTTTTTTTCAATTATCTTTTTGTCTCTATTTTACTTACATAAGTCTAATCTTTATTTTCCTCTGCTAACTTCATGTCTAGTTGTTGTTGTTGTTTTTAATTTAACTTACCATTTTCTATTCTTTCTTTCTTTATTTTTTTGTTTTTAGAGTCAGAGTCTCACTTTGTTGCCAAGACTGGAGTTCAGTGGCATGATCAAAGCTTACTTGAGCCTAGAACTGGTGGATTCAAGTGAAGCTGTTATGTCAGCCTCCCAAGTAGCTGGGAATACAAGTTTTTACCAAAAGGCCTGGCTAATTTTTAAAAAAGTTTTAGTAGAGAGAAGGTCTTGCTATGTTCCCCAGGCTGGTTATTTTCTTATGTAGGTGTTTATAACTGTGACTTCTCTTTTAGTTCTGCTTTTGCTATATTCCATAAATTTCATTGCTTTCATCTTTGTTTATTTCAAGATATTTTCTAAATTTTCTTTTGATTTTTTCTTTGACCCAGTCATTATTGAAGAGTGTGTTGTTTAATTTCCCCATATTTATAATTTTTTTTCACTTTTCCTTCTGTTATTGATTTCCCCTGCTACTTTTCCCAGCTCTGGTAGTCATCCTTCTACTCTCTGTCTCTGTGAGCTTAATTGTGATTTTTAGATGCAACAAATAGGTGAGAACATATGACATTTGTCTTTTCTGTGCCTGGTTTATTTCATTAGCATAATAATCTTTCATTCCATCCATGTTTTTGCTAATGACAGGATCTAATTCTTTTCTATGGCTCAACAGTGCTCTAATATTTTTAGAGTATGATTTCCATTCATCTTTTGATAGACACTCAGGTTGCTTTCGAATCTCAACTATTGTGTACAGTGCTGCAGCAAACCTGAGTGTGCAGATGTCTCTTTTATGTACTAATTTCTTTTCTTTAGGGCATGTACCCAGCAGTGAGATTGCTGGGTCATATGGCAGTCCAATTTTTTGTTTTATTGAGCAACCTTCAAACTCTTTTCAATCGTGGTTATAATAATTTATATTCCCATCAGTAGTGTACAAGAGTTCCCTTTTCTCCATATCCTTGTCAGCATTTGTTATTGTCTGACTTTTGAGTGGAAGCCATTTTATCTCCTGTAAGATGACACCGTATTATGGTTTTGATTTACATTTCTCTTATGATCAGTGATGCTGAGCATCATTTCATATGCCAGTTTGTCATTTGTATGTCTTCATTCGACATTCACATTTTTTTGCCGATTTTTGATTGAAATATTAGATTTTTACCAGTGGAGTCAGTTGTGCTTCTTTTGTATTCTGTTACTAATCCCTTGTCAGATGGGTAGTTTGCAATTTTTTTCTCCCATTCTGTGGGTTGTCTCTTCACTTCCTTGATTGTTTCCTTTGCTATGCAGAAACTTTTTAACTTAGTGTAATCCCATTTTTCCATGTTTGCTTTCTTTCCCTGTGCTTGTGGGGTATTACTCAGGAAATTTTTGCCCAGATCAACATGCTAGATATTTTCCCCAGTGTTTTCTTGTAGTAGTTTTATAGTGTAAGGTCTTAGATTTAAATCTGTAATCCACTTTGATATGATTTTTGTGTATGGTGAAAGAGTGAGGTCAAGTTTAATTCTTCTATATATTAATATCCAGTTTTCTCAGCATGATTGATTGAAGAGACTTTTTTTTTCTTCAATGTATGTTCATGGCACCTTTATTAGATATGAGTTCACTGTCGCTGTATGGATTTGCTTCTGGGTTTTCCATTCTATTTCTTTGGTTTATGTGTCTGTTTTTAAAATTATTTTTGCTGTGTTTATATTTTTTCTGCTTGTACCTATGTACTTGTTTGTATGCCAGTACTTTGCTGTTCTGGTTGCTATAGCACTGTAGTATAATTTGAAGTCAGGTAATGTAATTCATCCAGTTTTGTTCTTTTTGCTTAGAATAGCTTTGCTTATTCTATTTTTTTATGTTACATATAAATTTTAGGATTTTTTTTTCTGTGAAGAATGTCATTGGTATATCTATAAGGATTGTATTGAAACTGTAGATTGCTTTGGGTTATATGGACATTTTCATGATATTGAATCTTCCAGTTCAGGGACATGGAATATCTTTTACCTTTTGGTGTCCACTTAAATTTCTTTCATTAGTATTTTATAGTTTTCTTCATAGAGGTCTTTCACTTCTTTGGTTAGGTTAATCCCTAGGTATTTTATTTTATTTGTGGCTACTGTAAATGGGATTTTTATTTCTTGTTTAGATTTTTTACCATTGGTGTATAGAAATGCTATGATTTTTGTAAGTTGATTTTGTATCCTGCAACTTTACTGAATTGATTAGTTCTGATAGTTTTCTTGTTTAGTATTTAGGTCTTTTTTTTTTTTATTGCATTTTAGGTTTTGGGGTACATGTGAAGAACATACAATATTGTTGCATAGGTACACACGTGGCAGTGTAATTTGTTGCCTTCCTCCCCTTCACCTATATCTGGCATTTCTCCCCATGCTATCTCCCCGCAACTCCCCACCCCCCACTGTCCCTCCCCCCCCACTGTCCCTCCCCTATTTTCCC
>PVKP010030090.1:0-28284 GCA_004027715.1 Plecturocebus donacophilus
TTTTTGCGAACAAGCAAGAACTCAGAGACTTCATTACCACCAGGCCTGTTTTGCAACAACTTCTGAAAGAAGCACTATATACAGAAACGAACAACCAGCATCAGTTATCCTAAAAACTTATCAAAAAGTAAAGAACATTACAACAATGAAGAATTTACATCAACTAACGGGCAAACAGCTAGTTAGACTTAAATAACAGAATTAAATTCACATATATCAATATTAAGCCTAAACTTAAAGGGATTAAATGCCCCAATCAAAAAGTACACTTAGACAAACTGAATAAAAAGTTAAAACCCATTGGTACGCTGTATTCAGACCTTTCTTATAGGCAAGGATACACAAAGACTTAACATAAAGGGATGGAAGTAGATCTACCAAATTAATGGAAAGGAAAGAAAAAAAAAATCAGATTTGAACTCAGACCTGGAACAAGCAAACTTAATAAATATTTACAGAACCTACCACCCTATATCCACAAAACATATATTTTTTTCAATATTATATCATACCTATTCTAAAAGTGATCACATAATAGGAAATAAATCACTTTTTAGTTTGCATAAGCATTTCACAGATTTAAATGAAATCCTGAGCAATAGAGCAAGATTCTCGTTCTCTCTCCCTCTTTCTCTTTCTTCCTTTTTTCCCTTTTATTCTACTTCTGTCTTAAAAAAAAAAAAAATAACTTCCCCTCTCTCTTTCTCCTTCTGAAAAAAAAAAAAAAAGAAATGGAAAAGATACCATCCTCTCAGTGCTCTCTCGCTCACTCTCTCTCTCTCTTTCTGTGTGTCTGTCTGTCTGAAAAAAAGAAAACAAAAAACACTGGCTTGAAATTCTGGTTGCCAGTATGGCAGTCTGAAGTCAACCTGGGAGGATCTAGCTTGGTGGGGGGAAGGGTGCTTGCCATTACCGAGGCTTGAGTAGGCAGTTTTTCCCTTACAGTGCTAAAGACTAAGAGGAACACAAAACAGCATGGCAAAGTGGCTGTGGCCAGACTGCCTCTATAGATTCCTCTTTTCTGGGCAGGGCATACCTGAAATGAATGCAGCATCCCCAGTTAGGGGCTTATAGATAAAACTGCCATCTCATTGGGACAGAGCACCTGGGGAAAGTGGGTGCAGCTTCAGTGGACTTAAACATTTCTGCCTGCCAGATCTGAAGAGAGCAGCTGATCCTGACAAAAAGGGTTCTCCCAGCACCGCACCAAAGCTCTTCTAAGTGACAGACTTCCTACTCAAGTGGGTCCCTTACCCTTGTGCCTCCTGACTGGGAGAGACTTCCCAACAGGGCTTGAAGACACCTTAAATAGGAGAACTCTGGCTGGCATCAGGCTAGTGCCCCTGTGCGACAAAGCTTCCAGAAGAAAGAGCAGGCAGCCTCCACTGGTGATACCCAGACAAAGAGAGTCTGGAGTGAATTTAGAAAATTAAATAAAAGATTCCTCTTCAAAGTTTTCTCTTAGTTTATTACAAATAAATAATAGCTTCTTCAAAGGTTAATTTACTTTAAAGCTTGTGCTAATAATCTTAAAGTAGCTGTAAGTCATAATAAAGAAATAAGTGCATCCCATATTCTTAGTTCTTACACTTTAACCTACATATTTGCCCTGACATGCCTGGACAAGCCGAGGCAAGTCTTAGGTCAAAGCTTATTTCCCTTCCTTATTTGAAAATGTTATTGCCTCTCTAAGCATTCCTCAAGTTACTTCCTCTTTTCCTTTCTTCTCCTCTGTCTTTACTTCTTTAGAAAATTTCCAAGTTTTAGCCAATTGGGTCAAACATAGAATGTGAGGTCCCATTCTGGCCAATGGAAACAACACAGCAGTAGGGCGATTCCATCAGGTTATGAAAGTTATAAGTGTCCCTGTCTCCTTGTTCAGGTGTGCTCTCATAGTAGGACTGCCAGTGAGTTGTGCCTTTCCTGCAGGAAGCAAAACTAGCCTTGCTGAGTCATCCATTGTCTCGTTGTGGATTTTTCCCAACATTATAAACTCATTTCCAACAAACTTGGGGGCTTCTCTGGGATTCCATTTTCCCTCTGGGGCAGTCCTTGGTCCTCTCTTGTGGGGAGGCACTCATCCACTATATTTGTGGTGTCCTTGGGGGAGAGAGCCAGGACTTACCTAGTGCGAGAAATAAACCTGAATTCTCAGCAACGCAGCAACACAGAGGAAAGAGATTCCAAACTGCAGCAACCAGGGGCCTTGGCCAGACAACCTCATGCATGAGCCAAGGTAGGAAACATTGCAAAGGGATGACACAGTACTTCCTTGGTGGTCAACTTCTGGAAGGTGGAGTGTGTGTGTGTGTGAATGCAATGTTGTTTGTGGGAATGGTGACAAGTCCTACTGCTGGGAAGTGGCAAAGGAGGATGGCACGAATGAGAAGAGTGTAGGGGACCCTTAGAAGGGGGAAGGGAAGAAACATGTCAACCTTCCAGAACAGCAAAGGCAAGAGATTCCCAGCTTGGAGGCTTGAGTCTTCTGCAAATGAAATAGGCAAGAGATTTCTAGCTTGGGGAGTTGAGTCTTCCATAAACAGAATAGGCAAGAGTCCCAGTTTGAGGGGTTGAGTCTTCTGTAAAAACTGAATAGGCAAGAGATTCCTAGCTTAAAGGTTTGAGTTTTCCATAACAAATGATAAAGTACTGCTGTTTTATTTGGACTAAAGAACTGATCCTCAAGCCTGCAGTTGTCTGGCCAAAATTTGGGTCAGCTGGGGGGATTAGGTCTGTCAACTCTTAACAATGTATGTTAACAGCAAAAGCCCTGTCTCACAAAAAAGAAAGAAAGAAAAAAAAGACTATGCCCTCTGTTGGCAGAAGGGGCGAGTTCTCCTCTACCCATTAAGAGAAGGAGGAAAACAATCCGAGAGTAGAATATAGTCAGGAACAGTCTCAGTTAAAAAGGGTGGAGCTTTTATCTATGAGCAATCCACATGTAAATATGATTCTTTAGACCATATTTTTCTGAATGCTCCTTTAACTGCCTCTAAGGTCGAGAGTCTAAAGAGATAACTTAAGCCATTATTAGATGACCCTGATGGGGTGACAGAACAGATTGATCAGTTTTGGGGTCCCCAGTTATATCTTCTCTTGTTTCCAGCTCCAGCTCCTGCTCCTGCTTCTGCCACCCTGTGGCACCATCTTCTCCTCCCGAAGTGGTGGCTGCCACCCCAGAACCCAACCCAGAATGTTCTAGTTTCCTGTATTACCCAGGCTCTTGGAAGCTAGCATCTCAAAGGCCTAATCATTGCCAGCCTGATTGTACTTCCTTAAAGAAATGTCTTCTGCAGAAGATAGAGCAATGCAAAAGAGATATTCGAAGTTTCTCTTTCCCCTCTTCTTCCAAGGAATGAACTTCAGCTTCAAACCTTTTTTTTCTCTAAAGGAGATGCCTCAAGGAGGAGATGAGGTTAGTTTTGTAAAGAGGAAGTGCAGTTGGTTTTGTGAAGCCTCAAGGAAGAGGCATGGTTGGTTTTCTGAATGCTCCTTTAACTGCCTCTAAGGTCGAGAGTCTAAAGAGATAACTTAAGCCATTATTAGATGACCCTGATGGGGTGACAGAACAGATTGATCAGTTTTGGGGTCCCCAGTTATATACTTAGACCAAGTTAATGTCCATTCTAAGTATTCCCTTTTCAAGGGAAGAAACAATAAACACAGAGAGCTAAAGAGAGGAAGAGAGACAAAACAGAGATTAAGAAGAAGAAAAAGAAATATTAAGAAAGTCATAGATATAAGAATGCACTTTTAGGAGAGATGATCCAAGATGGCTAAATGGGAACAGCTCTGGAGTGCAGTTCCCAGTGAGAATGCAGAGGGTGAGTGATCACCACATTTCCAAATGAATTTTTACTGCCCAAAGACCAGAAGATTCACAGGCAGAAAAGCACCACGAGTCTCCACTATGGTTGTTTCAGCCAGTGCAGTGGGTCTCTGCACAACAATTCACACAAATCTGGGCCCCGTTTCAATTGGAGCCTGGAACGCCTGGGAGACAGAGTTACCCATTCAACTGAAAAAAAGTGGGTTGAAACAGGAAGCAAGGTGATCTGGCTCAGTGGATCCTACCCCCACAAAGACCAGCAATCTGAAAGTCTCTGGATTAACAATTTCATAGCAAGCACAGCTGGACACTGGATGGTCCAGCTCTGTGGATGGAAAGGCGTATGCCATTACCAAGGGAGTCCACCACTACTGAGGCAGTCTGCCATTACTGAGGCAGTCTGCAGTTACCGAGGCAGTTCACCGTTACAGAGACAGTTTGCCATTACTGAGGCAGACCACCATTACTGAGGCAGTTCTAACTATACCTCTATAAATGAAAGCACAAGGAAGTTCACACAGTAGCTGGGCAGAGCCCACAGCAGCTCAGCAATGACTCTGCTGGCAGACTGTGCCTAGTCTACATCCTTTCTGGACAGGGCATCTCTGAAAAAGGGCAGCAGCATGTCAGGAACTTATAAATATAGCCCCACTTTCCCAGGACAGAGCACCTGGGGAAAAAAGGCGATATGAGTTCCACTTCAGCAGACATAAATGTACCTGCCCAGTAGCTCTGAAAGGAACAACGGAGCTCATAGCTCAGCACTTGAGCTCCTATAAGGGACAGATTGTCTCATCAAGCAGCTCTTTGACCCCAGTATATCCAAAGAGACACCTCATAAAGGAGAGCTCAGGCTGACATCTGGCGGGTATCCTTCTGGGACAGAGATAACAGAAGAAGAAACTGGCAGCAACGCTTACTGCTCTGCAGCCACTGCAGGTGATCCCCAGGCAAGCAAGGTCAGGAGTGGACCTCCAGCAGTCCTACAGCAGATGAGCCTGACTGACAGATGGAAAACTAAAAAACAAAAAGAAATAACTTCATCATCAGCAAAAAGGGCATCCACTCAGAGATCCCATCAGAAAGTCACCAACTACAAAGACCACAGGTAAATAAATCCACAAAGATGGGAAGAAACCAGTGCAAAAAGTATGAAAACACCCAAAACCAGAATGCCTCTCTTCTTCAAGGGATCATAACTCCTCACCAGCAAGGGAACAAGGCTGGATGGAGAATGAGTCTGATGAATTGATAGAAACAGGCTTCAGAAGGTGGAAAATAACAAAATTCTCTGAGCTAAAAGAACATGTTCTAACCCAATGCAAAGAAACCAAGAATTTTGAAAAAAGGTTTGATGAAATACTAATGAGAATAAACAGCTTACAGAAGAATATAAATGAATTGATGGAGCTAAAAAACAACACGAGAGCTTTGCAAAGCATACACAAGTTTCAATAGCTGAATAGACCAAGCAGAAGAAAGGCTATCAGAGATTGAAGATCAACTCAATGAAATAAAACAAGAAGGCAAGATATGAGAAAAAATAGTGATTAGAAATGATCAAAGCCTCCAAGAAATATGGGATTATGTGAAAAAAAAAACTAATCTATGTTTGATAAGTGTACCTGAATGTGATGGAGAGAATGAATCCAAGCTAGAAAACACTCTTCAGGATATTATACAGGAGAACTTCCCCAACTTATCAAGGCAGGCCAATATTCAAGTCCGGGAAATACAGAAAACACCACAATGATATTCCTCAAGAAGAGCAACCCCAAGGCACATAATCATCAGATTCATCAGGTTGAAATGAAGGAAAAAATGCTAACAGCAGCCAGAGAGAAAGGTCAGGTTACCCACAAAGGGAAGCCCATCAGACTCACAGTGGATCTCTCCATAGAAACTCTACAAGCCAGAAGAGAGTGGGAGCTGATATTCAACATCCTTAAAGAAAAGAACTTTGAACCTAGAATTTCATGTCCAGACAAACTAAGCTACATAAGCAAAGGAGAAATAAAATCCTTTATGAACAAGCAATTGCTCAGAGATTTCACCACCACCAGGCCTGCTTTACAAGAGCTCCTGAAAGAAGCACTAAACATAGAAAGGGACAACCAGTACCAGCCACTCCAAAAATGAACCAAACGGTAAAGACCGTTGACACAAGGAAGCAACTGCATCAACTAATGAGCAAAACAACCAGCTAGCATCAAAATTGCAGGATCAAATTTACACATAACAATATTAACCCTAAATGTAAATGGTCTAAGTGCCCCAATCAAAAGACACCGACTGGCAAATTGGATAAAAAGCCAAAACCCATCAGTGTGCTGTATTCAGGAAACCAGTCTCACATGCAAGGATACACATAGGCTCAAAGTAAAGGGATGGAGGAAGATTTACCAAGCAAATGTAGAGCAAAATAAGCAGGATTTGGAATTCTAGTCTCTGACAAAATAGACTTTAAACCAACAAAGATCAAAAGAGACAAAGAAGGGTATTACATAATAGTAAAAGGATCAATGCAACAAGAAGAGCTAATGATCCTAAATTTATACACACCCAATGCAGGAGCACCTAGATACACAAGGTAAGTTCTTAACGATCTATAAAGAGACTTAGACTCCCACACAATAATAGTGGGAGACTTTAACACTCCATTGTCAATATTAGACAGATCAACCAGACAGAAAATTAACAAGGATGTCCAGCACTTGAACTCAGATCTGGACCAAGCAAACCTATTAGACATTTACAGAGTTCTCCACCCCAAATCCACGGAACATACATTCTTCTCAGCACCACATAACACCTACACTAAAACTGACCACATAATTGGAAGTAAATCACTTCTCAGCAAATGCCAAAGAACAGAAATCATAACAAACAGTTTCTCAGACCACAGTGCAATCAGTTTGGAACTCAGGACCAAGAAACTAACTCAAAACTGCACAAGTTCATGGAAACTGAGCAACTGGATAAACAATGAAATGAAGGCAGGAATATAGATATTCTTCCAAACCAATGAGAATGAAGACACCATGTACCAAAATCTCTGGGACACGTTTAAAGCAGTGTCTAGAGGAAAATTTATAGCAATAAATGCTGACATGAGAAGCAAGGAAAGATCTAAAGTCAATACCCTATCATCAAAATTGAAAGAGCTAGGAGCAAGATCAAAAAAACTCAAAAGCTAACAGAAGACAAGAAATAAATAAGATCAGAGCAGAACTGAAGGAAATAGAAATAAAAAAAAACCTTAAAAATAATTAATAAATCCAGGAGCTGGATTTTGAAAAGATCAACAAAATAGATAGACCACTAGCCAGATTAATAAAAAAGAGAGAGAGAGAGAAGTATCAAATAGATGCAATAAAAAATGATAAAGGGGATATCATCAACAATTCCATAGAAATACAAACTACAGTCAGAGATTACTACAAACAGCTCTATGCATGTAAACCAGTAAACCTGGAAGAAATACACTTATTCCTGGATACTTGCATCCTGCCACGCCTAAACCAGGAAGAAGCTGAAACCATGAATAGACCAATAACAAGGTCTGAAGTTGAGGCAACAATTTTTAATAGCCTACCAACCAAAAAAAACCCAGGTCCAGATGGGTTCACAGCCCAATTCTACCAGACGTACAAAGAGGAGCTGGTACCACTCCTTCTGAAACTATTCCACATAATCCAAAAAGAGGGAATCCTTCCTAAATGATTTTATGAGACCAACATCATCCTGATACCAAAACTCGGCAGAGACTCAACAAAAAAGGAAAACTTCAGGCCAATATCCATGATGAACATAGATGTAAAAATCTTCAATAAAATACTGGCAAACCGATTGCAACAGCACATCAAATAGCTTGTCCATAACAGTCAAGTAGCCTTCATCCTGGGGATGTAATGCTGATTCAACATACACAAGTTGATAAATGTAATTCACCACGTAAGCAGAACCAAAGACAAAAACCACATGATTATCTCAATAGATGCAGAGAAGGCTTTTGACAAAATTCAGCAGCATTTTATGCTAAAAATTCTCACTAGACTAGGTATTGACAGAACATATCTCAAAATAATAAAAGTTATTTACAATAAAACCACTGCCAAAATCATTCAGAATGAGTAAAAACTGGAAGCATTCTCTTTCAAATCTGGCACTAGACAAGATGCCCTCTCTCACCACTCCTATTCAATATAGTATTGGAAGTTCTAGCCAGAGCAATCAGGCAAGAAAACGAAATAAAGGGTATTCAAATAGGAAAGGAGGAAGTCAAATTGTCTCTATTTGCAGATGACATGGTTGTACATTTAGAAGACCTCATCATCTCAGCCCAAAATCTCATGAAACTGATAAACAACTTCAACAAAGTGTCAGGATACAAAATCAATGTGCAGAAATCACAAGCATTCCTAGACACCAATAACAGACTTAAAGAGAGCCAAATCAAGAACAAACTGCCATTCACAATTGCTACAAAGAGAATAAAATACCTAGGAATACAATTAACAAAGGATGTAAAGGACCTCTTCAAGGAGAACTACAAACCGCTGCTCAAGGAAATAAGAGAGGACACAAACAGATGGAAAAACATTCTGTGCTCATGGTTAGGAAGAATCAACATTGTGAAAATGGCCATACTATGCAAAGTAATTTATAGATTCAATGCTATCCCATCAAGATACCTATGACCATCTTTACAGAACTGGAAAAAAAACCTTAAACTTCATATGGACCCAAAAGAGAGCCCACATAGCCAAGACAATCCTAAGCAAAAAGAACAAAGCTGGAGGCATCACTCTACCTGACTTCAAAGTCTATGACAAGGCCACAGTAATCAAAACAGCATGGTACTGGTACCAAAACAGAGATATAGACCAATGGAACAGAACAGAGGCCTTGGAGACTTATGCCACACATCTACAACCATCTGGTCTTTGACATACCCAACAAAAACAAGCAATGGGAAAAGGATTCCCTGTTTAATAAATCATGTTGGGAAAACTGGCTAGCCATGTGCAGAAAGCAGAAACTGGACCCCATCCTGACACCTTACACTAAAATTAACTTCAGATGGATTAAAGACTTAAACATAAGACCTAACACCATAAAAATCCTAGAAGAAAACCTAGACAACACAATTCAGGACACAGGCATACTCAAGGCCTTCATGACTAACACACCAAAAGCATTGGCAACATAAGGCAAAATAGACAGATGAAATCTAATTAAACTCCAGAGCTTCTGTACAGCAAAAGAAACAATCATTAGAGTGAACCAGCAACCAACATAATGGGAAAAAAATTTGCAATCTACCTATCTGACAAATGGCTAATACCGAGAATCTACAAAGAACTAAAACAGATTTACAAGAAAAAAACAAACAAGCCCATTCAAAAGTGGGCAAAGGATATGAACAGACACTTTTCAAAAGAAGATATATATGAGGCCAACAAACATATGAAAAAACACTCATCATCACTGGTCATTAGAGAAATGCAAATCAAAACTACATTGAGATACCATCTCACACCAGTTAGAAGGATGATCATTAAAAAATCTGGAGGCAACAGATGCTGGAGAGGATGTGGAGAAATAGCAACACTTTTACACTGTTTGTGGGAGTGTAAATTAGTCCAACCGTTGTGAAAGACAGTGTGGCGATTCCTCAAGGACCTAGAAATAGAAATTCCATTTGACCCAGTAATCCCATTACTGGGTATATATCTAAAGGATTATAAATCTTTCTATTATAAAGACACATACACATGTATGTTCATTGCAGCACTGTTTACAATAGCAAAGACCTGGAAACAACCCAAATGCCTATTGATCACAGAATGTGACGAGGAAAATGTGACACATATATAGCATGGAATACTATGCAGCCATAAAAAAACAATGAGTTCATGTCCTTTGTAGGGACATGGATGAATCTGGGAACCATCTTTCTCAGCAAACTGACACAAGAACAGAAAATCAAACACCACATGTTCTCACTCATAGGCAGGTGTTGAACCATGAGAACACATGGGCACTGGGAGGGGAGCATACACTGTGGTCTGTTACAGGGAACTAGGGGAGGGACAGCAGAGGGTAGGGAGGTTGGGGAGGGATAACATGGGTAGAAATGACAGATATTGGTGAAGGGGGGGTAGAGTCAGCAAACCACATTGTCATTTATGTACCTATGCAACAATCCTGCACAATCTCTACATGTACCCCAGAATGTAAAGTACAATAATAAATATTTTAAAAAAAAGATTCACAAGAGAGTGCAAAATATGCAAAGTAAAGGTCATTGCTAACAACCACAAAAACACAGTTAAGTACATAGACCATTGACCCTATAAAGCAACTTCAAAATTAAGTCTGCATAACAAACAACCAACAACATGATATCAGAATATAATTTGAACATATAAATATTAAGTTTGAATGTCAATGATCCAAATTGAATGCACAGAGTGGCAAGTTGAATAAAGAAGCAAGAACCAACTATATAGGCTGTCTTTAAAGAGATTCACCTCACATTCAGTGATCCCTATAGGTTCACTGTAAAGGGATGGAGAAAAATCTACCAAAAAAATACATAACCAAAAAAAAAAAAACAGGGGTTACAGTTTTAATTTCATGCAAAACAGACTTTATACCAAGAATGATAAAAAAGACAAAGAAGGGCATTACATTATGCTAAAGGGCAGCATCATCCTGATACTAAAACCTGGCAGACACACACACATGCACACACACACACACAAATCAGCCTAGATAATTTTGATGAACATAGAAGCAAGTATTCTAAGCAAAATACTAGAAAATCAAATCTAACCGCACATCAAAAAGCTAATCAAACATGATTAATTGGGCTTTATGCCTAGGATGCATGGTTGGTTAAACATACTGAAATCAACAAATATATTCATCACGTCAACAAAACTAAAAACAAAAATCAAATGATCATCTCAACAGACACATAATAAGCTTTTGATATAATCTATCATCCATTCATAATAAAAATCATCAACAAACTAGGCATTGAAGGAACATACCTCCAAATAATAAGAGCCTTCTATGATAAGCCCACAGCAAACATCACTGTGAGTGGGAAAATGCTAGTGCATTTCCCTTGAAAACTGGAAGAAGACAAAAATGCCCTCTGTCATCACTCCTATTCAACATATTGTTGGAAATCCTAGCCAGAGTGATTAAGCAAGAGAGAGAAACAAAAAACATCCAACTAGGAGGAGAGGAAGTCAAACTCTCTCTGTTTGCAAATGATGTGATTCTACACTTAGAAAATCTCATAGTCTCTAACCAAGGGGTCCTACTTCTGACAAACAACTTCAGCAAAGTTTCACAATACAAAATCAATGTATAAAAATCAGTAGCACTTCTATACACCAAAAACATCCAAGTTGAGATCCAAATCAAAGCTGCAATCCCATTCACAATAGCCACAAAACACATAAAATATCTACAAACACAGCAAAACAGGAAGATGAAAGATGTCTACAATGAGAATTACAAAATACTGCTAAAAGGAATTAGAAATGACACAAATGAATGGAAAACATTCTGTGCTCACACATAAGAAAAATCAATATTTTAAAAATGTTTATACTGCCCAAAGCAATTTACAGATTCAATGACATTTTCATCAAACTACCAATGATATTCTTCACTGAATTAGGAAAAATTATTATGCAATTCATTTAATTCCAAAAAAAGAGCCCAAATAGTGAAAGCAATCATAAACAAAATGAACAAAGCTGGAGGCATCACATTACCTGACTTCAAACTATACTTCAAGGTACAGTAACCAAAACAGCATGGCAGGGGTACAAAAACAGACACATAGACCAACAGAACATGTTACAAAGTCCAGAAATAAAGCCACACATCTACAACCATCTGTTGTAATTCTGGGCAAAGTCAACAAAAATAAGCAGTGGGGAAGGGACTCTCTGTTCAATTATGTTGAGATAAATGGCTATCCATATGTAGAAAATTGAAAGTTATATACTATAACTTTCTTATAGTATATAGAAAAATCAACTCAAGATGAATTAAACACTTAAATATAAAACTTAAAACCATACACACAAAAAAAACCCCTGAAGAAGACCTAGGCAATACAATTCTAAACATAGGCCCTGGCAAAGATTTTATAATAAAGATGTCGTAAACAATTGTAACAAAACCAAAAATTGACAAATGGAACCTAATTAAAGACCTTTTGCACTGCAAATCAAACTATCAACAGAGTAAACAGACTACTTACAGAAGGGGAGAAAATATTTGCCTACAACACATGCCACAAAGTTCTAAACTCCAGTATCAATAAATAAATTAAATAAATTAAAAATCAAAGGATAACCTTATCATAAAGTGGGCAAGTGACATGAACAGACACTTTTCAAAAAAGACACATATGCGACCACAAAGTATATGAACAAATGCTTATCATCAGTAATCATTAAAAAGATGCAAATCAAAGCCACAATGAGATGCCATCTTATATATCAGAATGGCTATTACTAAAAAGTCAAAATGTAACAGATGCTGTCAAGGTTGTGAAGAAAAGGCAATGCTTATACACTGCTCGTGGGAATGTAATATAGTTCCACTACTGTAGAAAGCAGTTTGGCCATTTCTCAAAGATCTTAAAACAAAGCTTCCATTTGACTCAGAAATTATATTATTAAATATTTGCCTAAAGGAATATAAATTCTTTTGCCATAAAGACACATGCACACATGTTTATTGCGTCACTATTCACAATAGCAATGACATAGAATCAACCTAAATGTCCATCAATGGTAGACTGGAAAAAGTAAATGTGATACATATATGTCATGGAATACTACACAAATATAAAAAGTATGAGCCCATGTCCTGTGCTGCAACACTGATGGAACTGGAGGTCATTATCCTAAGTGAACTATTGCAGAAACAGAAAACCAAATATCCCATGTTCTCACTTATAATTTTAAGCTAAACATTGACTACACATGGACACAAAGAAGGCAACAACAGATGTCAAAGTCTTCTTTAGGGTAGAAGGTGAGAGGAGCATGAGGACCAAAAAACTGCCTATCAGGTACTGTACTTATTGCCTGGATGATGAAATTATCTGTACAGCAAACACCAGTGAGAAGCAATATACCTATATAACAAACCTGGCCAGGAACAGTGGCTCATGCCTTTAATCCCAGAACATTAGGATGCCAAGGTGGGAGGATCCCTTGACCTCAGGAGTTAGAGATCAGCCTAGGCAACATAGCAAGATCTCGTCTTTAATAAAAATTAAAAAACCGAATTATCCAAGTTCACGGGCACACACCTTTAGTCCCAGCTACTTGGGAAGCTGAGGTGGAAGGATCTCTTGAGCCCAGGCGTTTGAGGCTGCAGTGAGCTCTGATCATACCACTGCACTCCAGCCTGGGGCACGAAGTAACACCCTGTTTAAACAAACAAACCTGCACATGTTCTTCTGAACCTAACATAAAAGTTTAAAAAGTCTAATTACTAAAATCATGAGGGAAAGTGAGGAAGCTACAATCGCATTCAAGAAATAAAAAGGATTTAAGAGACTTATGTGAGTAATTATACATTAACAATTAGATAACCTAGATGAAATGGAAAAATTTATTGAATCACACATGTTGCATAAATTAACTTAAGAAGAAACAGAAAATCTCAACAGCTCAAAAACAAGTAAGGAGAGTGAATCAATAATCAAACATCTCCCCCACCAAAACAAAACAAAACAAAAACCAAACAAAACAAAAAAAGCTTTACTAGTAAATTATACTGAGTTTAAAAAAGAATTACTGCCAATTCTACTCAAACTCTTCTAAAAATTAGAAGATTAAAAAAAACTTCCTAACACATGAGGAGCCCTGTGAAACATCATGAGGCCAGCATTACTATAATACTAAGGTCAAACAAAGACAGCCAAAATTTAAAAAGAAGAGTGAAAACCATAGACTACTATCCCTTATGAATATAGTTGCAAAAAAAATCTCCAAGATAATACTAGAAAATCTAATCCAACAGCGTATTAGAAGAGATACACACCATGACCAGGTAAGATTTATTCCAGGAGTACAAAAGTATTTCAACATATAAAAATCAATAAACGTCATACACTACATCAACAGAATGAAGGGGGAAATATCACAAATGACTCAGAAAACAGTTTGATAAAATTCAAAACATTTTTATTGTAACAATACACTCAACAAACTAGAAAAACAGGAAAACTTTCTTACCATAAGAAAAGGCATGTATACTTCAAATCTACAAAAAAAAAAAAAATCAAAATGTTCTCAACACAAATAAATGATAATACATATTTGAAGTGATGGATATCCCAATTACCCAAATTTCATCATTTGATTATTTGATCCCAGTTACCCTGATGTGATAATACATTGTGTGCATGTATTAAAATATTCCATATATCCCATAAATGCATAAAATTATTATATATGAATCATAAAAAGATACCTTGCTAACATGTCAATGATGAAAAACTGAACGTTTCCAACTAAAATAAGAAAAAAACAATAATATTAATTCTCATCAATTCTATTCAACATTCTATTTGAAATTCTACCCAGAGCAATTAAGAAAAAGAAATTAAATGTATCCAAATTAAAAAGTAAAGAGTAAAACAACTTTACTCACAGATCACATGAGCTTACATCTAGAAAATCTTAAAGAATCCACATATCAAAAAACTATTATGGCTTAAAGGTGAATTCAACAAATTTTTAGGATAGGAGATCTACACTTAAAAAAATTGTGTATATTTTAAGACTAGTTAAATACAGTAGTGAGAAGGACAAAAATACTAAAAGAGTTTGATCTGTAACTAACTTTGAGCAATCAATAGATATAGCATATGTAATGTATAAAAATACAGCCAAACTGTTGCGTTTTTACACACTAGAACAAATAATGTAGAATGAAATTAAGAACACAACTCATATTAATACATCCCTGGCCAAATGAATGGATAAACTAAATGTGGTGTATACATACAATAAAATAATCTTTAGCTTTGAAAAGAAATAAAGTTATGAGAGAAAGTAATACATTCATGAACTTTGAAAACATGCTACATGAAATAAGCCTTAGCAAAGAGGGAAAATATTATATAATTCTACTTATATGAAGTATCTGGAATAAGTAAACTTAAAAATACAGAAAGTAGAAGTCACCAGGGTTTTGAGGCTTAGGCAAATGAGGAGTCACTGCTAACTTTTTAAAAAGTTTCTGCTTGATGTGATAAAAATTTTGGAAATAGTGGTAATAGTTGCACAACAATAAGAATGTTTTTAATGCTACTAAACTGTACATTTAAAATGGTTAAAGTGATAAATTTTATGATATATTTTTCAACATAATAAAAAATATTGCAAATATCTAAATAATGTGGTACTGTCATAAGGATAGAAAAATAAACCAATGAAATAGAATTGAGAGTTTGGGAATAAACTCACACATGTATGGCTAATTTTTGATGAGTGCCAGAACCATTTCATGAGAAAGAATAATCTCTTCACATGTATTGCTTGTACAACTGGATATTCAATGTAAATATATCAATATAGATTCTTCTCTCACAACATAAAATAATTAACTCAATAATAACAATAAAATATAAAAACCAAAACTATAAAATTAATCAAATAAATCACAGGGGTAAATCTTCAAGACTTTTGACTTGACAATGTTTATGTAGATGTAAGACTGAAATAACAAGAAACAAAAGAAAAAATAGTTGAAAACTTGTCCATCAAAGGACACTATTAAGAGAATGAAGGCCAGGTGTGGTGGCTCATGCCTGTAATCCCAACACTTTGGGAGGCCGAGGAGGGTGGATCACCTGAGGTTAGGAGTCTGAGACCAGCCTGACTAACATGGTGAAACCCCGTTTCTACTACATATACAATTAAAGTAGCCAAGTGTGGTGGTGTGCACCTGTAATCCTAGCTACTCAGGAGGGTGAGACAGGAGAATCGCTTAAACCTGGGAGGCAAAGGTTGCAGTGAGCTGAGATTGCATCATTGTACTTCAGCTGGGGCAACAAGACTAAAACTCTGTCTCAAAAAAAAAAAAAAAGTGAAAATACAACCCATACAATGAGAGAAAACATTTTACATATTATATACCTTATAAGGATTTATAGTCCAGAATATTTTTTTAAATCTCACTATCAACAAAAAATGACAAATAATCAAATTTTAGAATTGGCCAAAAGATTTGAATAGATAATTTACCAAAGAATATTTGCATTGCAAGAATATATACATTGCCAGCATCCATGTGCAAAAAGTGTTCAACATCATTAGTCACTCAGAAAGCACAAATCAAAGTCACAATGACTTTTTATTTAAAATAGACATATCCATCAAGCAGAGTGTAAATAAGGACAGTTAAATTCAACAACACTATTAATCAACTGACTACAATTGACATCTATACACCATTCAACAATTGCAAAATACACAGTCTTCTCAAGCTCACATGAATCGTTCACCAAGACAGACCACATTTCAGGCCATAAAACATGCTTTATTTCTCCACATGCTCTCCAGCATCTGTTGTTTCCTGACTTTTTAATGATCGCCATTCTAACTGGTGTGAGACAGTATCTCATTGTGGTTTTGATTTGCATTTCTGTAATGATCATCTATGATGAGCTTTTTTTCCTGTTTGTTGGCCATATAACTGTCTTCTTTTGAGAAATGTCTATTCATATCCTTTGCCTACTTTTTGATGGGGTTGTTTTTTTCTTGTAAATTGTTTAAGTTCCTCACAGATTCTGGATATTAGCCTTTTGTCAGATGGGTAGATTGCTAAAATTTTCTACCATTCTGTAGGTTGCCTGTTCACTCTGATGATAGTTTATTTTGCTGTGCAGAAGCTCTTTAGTTTAATTAGATCACATTTGTCAATTTTGACTTTTAATTAATCTTGAGTTAATTTTTGTATAAGATGTAAGGAGGGAGCCCAGTTTCAGTTTTCTGCATATGGCTAGCCAGTTTTCCCAACACCGTTTATTAAATAGGGAATTCTTTCCCCACTGCTTGTTTTTGTCAGATTTGTCAAAGATAAGATGGTTGTAGATGTGTGGTGTTAGTTCTGAGGCCTCTGTTCTGTTCCATTGGTCTATATATCTGTTTTGGCATGAGTACTATGCTGTTTTTGTTACCGTAGCCTTGTAGTATAGTTTGAAGTCAGGTAGTGTGATGACTCCAGCTTTGTTCTTTTTGCTTAGGATTATCTTGGCTATATGAGCTCACTTTTGGTTCCATATAAAATTCAAAGTCGTTTTTCTAATTTTGTAAAGAAAGTCAATGGTAGCTTGATGGGGATAGAATTAAATGTATAAGTTACTTTGGGTAGTATGGCCATTTTCACAATATTGATTCTTCCTATCCATGAGCATAGGCTGTCTTTCCATTTGTTTGTGCCCTCTCTTATTTCCTTGAGCAATGCTTTTAGACTGTTGGTGTGAGTGTAAATTAGTTGTGGAAGACAGCATGGTGATTCCTCAAGGATCTAACCTAACAACTAGAATAACTAGAACCTCTCCTCAAAAAAATAACTAGAAAAATAACTAGAATAATCTTTGGCCATCCTGTGGTCTGGTGATTGACATATAAAACAAACCATCAAAATTCCAGCTCTTGTCAAATAGATGCACATAGAGGTTACCTTAAATCACATTCAATCTCCAAATAAAGGTGATATAGTAGTCCTCCCTTATCCATGGGGCTACATTCCAAGGCCCCCAGTGGAAGCCAGAAACTACAGATAATACTGAATCCTATATATACTATGCTTTTTCTATACATACATACCTATGATAAAGTTTAAATCATAAATTAGGCACAGTAAGAGATTAACAATAATAATAAAATAGAACAATTATAACAATATACTGTAATAAAAGTTGTGTAAATGTACCCTTTTTCTCTCTTTCAAAGTATCTTATTGTACTGCACTCATCCTTTTTCTTGCGATGATATGAGATTATAAAATGTCTATGTGATGAGATAATACAAGGTGAATGATGTAAATGTTGTGTTATAGCGTTAGGCTACTACTGATCTTCTGACGGTATAGACTCAATACCTTCTGTTGCAACATGTTGCCATAAACTGGAACATGTTTTCTTTCAGGTCTTCCATGCACAAATGTAATGCTTTCTTTCATCTTAATTAAGCACTTATCTTATACCATTGCCATAACTTGCAGTTTGAGATGTGACAGCAAAATTAACACAAATTTATTTTTTCTTTTTCACAATTTCATGGATAGAAAATTCATTTTCACCATGGATCTTAGCAACATCAGCATTTGTTGTTCTTTTTTTCTTTTCTTATATAGTCAAGACCTTTCATCTTTTTATTTAAAGGAAGCATTTTACAGCTTCTCTTTGACATACCCAAATTGTCAGCATCACTACTCTTCCATTTTGGGAACATAATAAGGATTACTTGAACACAAGCACTGCAATACTGTGACAGTCAATCTGATAACCCAGGCAGCTACTAAGTGAATAACAGATGAATAAGTGTATACAGAGTGGATAAGCACCTCAAGTGTGAATACACTGGGCAAATGGATGATTCACATCCCAGGAAGAATGAAGATGGATGACATGAGATTTTATCATACTTCTCAGAATGGTACGCAATTTAAACCTTGTAAACTTTTCTTCTGGAACTTCCCATTTAATATTTTTGGATGTGGTTGATGAGTAAATAAAACCATAAAAATCAAAACTGTGGGGTAAGGGTAAACTACTGGAATAAGATCATAATTCTTCTTAACATGATACAACTATCCTGCATACAACCAAAAGCTCACTGATACCTTTTCTAGAAGAGCAGTTAAAGTCCTAGAGCTATGTTTACTCTTCTTCTTGTGTCCCATAAATTAACTACTACAATGTAAATTTTGCAATACTTAAATATGAAGATACAAAGTCATGCATTTTATGTGATATAAGGTGCTAAAAGAAGAAAGAAAACAAAGAATTAATAGAGAAATATATACACACAAACATGTTATAACAAAATTAAAAGGAAATACTCATAACAATCACAGTTCTCATTTTTGTAACTGGTCACTTGGAAAAAAAATTATTTTACAGTAAAAATTTTGGCCATGTACCTGAGTCCTTCCTTAAGAGAATCTGGCTTCACCTTTATGTAAAATGTTCTGAATCTATAACTGACTCAAGTCTGGGAACCAATTGATGGGCTGTGATTCTCCGTTGTTATGACTCAGGTTAAAATTTCATTCACTTGATCTGGAATATTTCTGCTTATATAAACCAAATAATGATTTAGTAGACTTCTTATTTATTTTTCTTTTATAAAAACCATGATCAATTCTCCAACACCATAGGTTTCTGCAAATCAGACTAATGACTCTGCTGTTTATTATGGCAACCATGTTCACTTTGTCTTTGGCAGTTGAGTGCTGCCACTTGTCTCCTGCCACCCTGAACATCAATTACTTCAAATGAGGGTGGAAATACAATTAAAGACAGAATTAAAAATTAAAATATAATAAGTAATAATTAATATTAAGACTAGGTTATTAAGAATAATCATAGTTGGCAGAAAAATAAGTAACCCCTCCCAGCTTAGCCCAACTAACTGCAGCTGCAAACTTATCTCAGATCCCACATTCCCGGCTAGTTATAAAAACTGTATTTAAAGAAAGTAGAGGTAGGGCAAACCTAGCACAGCCCCCTCTCTACTTAGATAAGAGCACCAGAGCATATCTTTATATGCAGAACCCACACATACTTCTGCAATTCCTGTTTTTCTTACTCCAGCAGCAAGGTTACGGGGTCAAGATAATCACAAGGAAAATATGTTTCCCCAAGATTGTAAAGCTTGTCAGAAGTCAATAATTAACTCTTTGTCAGAAACCTGTTTCCTGCCTTGTTTTCCCACCTGAAATTGTATAAAAGCAATACTTTTTTTTATTCAGGGCTGGTGGCAATTACAGGCCTTAGCCTCACCATCAGTTGGTGCACCAATAAATTCTCTTGTGTCCCCATGGTCTCTTTGCTCTCCTTGGCTTGAATTCCTGCAACATTTTTGGCAAACCAGCCAGGAGCAATAGAGACAACAGGCTTACTGTCTGTTTTGCCTGTGGGGCTTGGGGCCAGGGAGATCCAAGTCATAGGTGTGCTGACAGGAGAGTTTCTTGAGACAGGAGTTTGGCTCTTCCACATCCTGGGGCCCTCCTCTGACAGCGCAGCAGAACCTGGATGAGACTAAGAGACAATTCAAGAGACAGCATGTTTCAGGAACCACTGTAAGGCATCAGGGGCCCATATAAGGAAAATCCTGTCATAGAGTACAGGAAAAATCCTTCCATAGAGGGTGGGTGAGAGCTTGATCACCTCTCAAGGGCTGAGAGTTAGTCCAACTCCCAGAGTGCCTGGGAGAGAGCAGTGAAGGTGGGGCTTCACTGATTCAGATGAATGTCATACCCTAGGAGCCAGCAGAGAGCAGCAAGATAGAGCTCACTGGGCCAGCAACCAACACAGAGCAGCAAGATGGAGCTCACTGAGTTGGCAACCAACACAGAATAGTAAGATAAAGCTCACTGAGTCAGTACAGAGAACATGAAACCACCAGAGTGAGTGAGTAGACCTAAGACATGAGAAAGGCTCTCTCTGAAGTCTTAGTAACAAAGGTGCATGTGAACCTCCAGGGTATAAGTCGGGAGGAACCAATGTGGGCAGTCATGTAGGGAGACACAGATCCCTTATCATGGACTGTGCACTCTGAGGTGCATATGTGACTGTCTTGTCCTAGAGTGTTGCGTAAGGTTGACAGGAGCATCCCTACAGAAAGCAGGTGCACCACAGGGGATTAAGGAACCCTCTTGAGTAAGCATCACCCTAACCCACCATAATAGGGCCCAGCCAGATCAGCCCAGAAGAAAGTCTGAGCATGTGTGTGTCATGTTGGGTGGAAATGGGAGGCAGAGTCAAAGTCCACTCCTTTGGAGTGTATGCTAGAAAATATGAAGAAAGGCTTTTCAGGGGAGTATGGTATAAAATTGTCCCCAAGGAGGTTAAGGACCCTCTGTGAGCTGGAGTGGCCAGCCTTTGGAGTTGGTTGGCCTCCAGAGGGCACTCTAGACAAGATGATTACTGGCTGAGTGTTTGAAATAATAACAGGGGCATCAGGCCAGTCCAGGTATCCAGATCAATTTCCATATATTGATTCTTGGCTAAATGTAATTAGGATGTGGCCCAAGTGGCTAGGACTGTGCATGGCTGAGTACTGCTAAATCTTGGTTTCCTGAGAAGGTCCAAAGGAGATCAGAGAAACTGTAATGCATAGGCCCCCAGAGAAATAAGCTAAACTCCTAGGGAGCGAAGAGAAACCAATTTTGCAGGATCCACTGGAGAAACTAGAAACCCCTCCTCCATATGCCCCCATATATCCATGCCTAGCAAGGCTCAGACAAGAAGAAGGGCAGAGGTCCTTTGAGGAAACAAGGCCAGAAAGCAGTGGGGCTCAAACATCACCTCAGAGGGAGAAATCTACACCCCTGCTGTTCCAAAATTAGGGTTGAAAGGCAGGATGAGGAAGCAGGGCACCTCCAATCTGGCCACACCTGAGTTTTGCAGATGTTGCTTACAGAGACTTGGGCTCAAATTTATCTTGACGAACAGTGCCAGGTGAGAGGTGAAGAATGAGCCTACTCCTACTTGCCCTTCTCCACAATTGACCTCTTAAATTGAAAGCATCACAGTCCTTCCTATATGGAAAAACCTCAGGCAGTAATTAATATGATGATATCAATTTTCCTAACTCATAACCCTACAAGGGCAGACCTTCAGCAGCTGCTTGTTATACTATTCAGTACAGAAGAAAATTAGAGTAGTACAAGCAGCCCTCTGCTGGCTAGAGAATAATGCACCTGAAGGCACAAATGATCTGTGACATTATGTGGAAGCCTGATTCCCTGACACTGACCCAAATCGGGACCCAAATAACCCCTGTCACTTAGAACAATTACAGAACTACCGAGAGGCACTTCTAAATGGGCTGAAGTCAGGAGGGAGAAAGGCAATGAATATAGAAAAGATTTCAGAAGTCCTACAGAAAGCCAGTGAGAGCCCTAGTCCATTCTATGAGAGTCTCTGTGAGGCTTACAGACTTTATACTCCCTTTAAACCTGAAGCAGCTGAAAATCAGAGAATGGTAAACACCACATTTGTCAGTCAGTCAAGGGCAACATCAGGCAGAAGCTTCAAAACTTAGAAGGGCTTGACAGAAAGAATGCCTCTGAACTTACATCAGTAGCTACTCAAGTGCTCATAAACCATGATCAGGAAGAAGAGAAAAAGTCTAAAATAATGGCTGCAGCTCAGGCAAAAGTGCTAGTGACCACCCTAGCTGACAGGGGAAATAACTTCAGAAAAGGGCAAGGCCGAGGCCATGGCCAGGGCCAAGGGAAGGACCAAAATGGGGCAGGAGGCCAATCCAGACTAGGAAAGAACCAAGATGCCAATATGTGATTTGCAAAAAGGAAGGTTATTGGAAAAATGACTATCCCTGTGTCATCAAGTCCAGCATTGACCTAACTGGCATGGTTGAGGCTGAAAATTATGCATCTTGAAACAGTCTGGGCTCCCTTTCTCTCCAATCCCAGGAGCCTATGCTCAAAATGGATGTAGGGTGCCAAGAAATAAGTTTTATGGCATATATAGGTGCTGAGCACTCAGTAGTGACTCAGCCAGTTGGGCCATTAACCAAAAATTATATTACCATTACTGGGAACACTGGAGTGTCAAAAAGAAGGCCTTTCTGTCAATCTAAAAGATGTGTAGTTGCTGGTCAGGAAGTTCAGCATGAGTTTCTATGCCTACCTGACTGTCTGGTCCCTGTTTTAGGAAGAGACCTACTCCAAAAATTGCAGGAACAAATCTCTTTTAACTCACAGGAGAATGTAACTTTGAACCTAGGCCAACCTAAGGCAATGATGTTCACCCTCACTCACCCAAAGTCTGAGGAATGGAGACTGTATACAGAGGTGAAGCAGGAGGGCTGCAAACAAACCTCTCGAACACCAAACATGGAAGGAAGTGGTAATTTTATTCAGCCAGGAGCTGTGGCAGGCATGGATGCCTCAGCAACTGAGCTCCCCGACAAAGAAAACCTTGACCTTTTTAAAGGTTTACAGCCTGAGAGGTGCACATGTGAGAGGGTTGATAGCATGGGGGACGTGACTAGGTGGGGGTCTGAGCAGTTGAGCAAGAACAATACCTTCCAGGGAAAATTCCTCCATACCATGTCTGTGATCTATAGATAGGGTTGTGGTTAGCAGTAGAGAGTTTAATACTTTAGACCTGACCAATGGCACCAACCGGTCCCTCCTCTGGCTGACTTTTAACTTCTCCTTTTGAGATGCAATATAGAAGGCTAAAGGGGAAATGACCTTAGATGATCGGGAGGAGGGGGTCTCCTTCCTCAGAGGCACCCCCAGATTGGGTGCTAGAAAGACTCCCAGGCTTTCACAGCAAGTATAATTTTGATTCTAGGATACCCAGAATTTGGGCAGAAAATCCACCCAGACTGGCAGTCAATCAAGCACCAGTCTTTGCAGAGTTATTGCCAGGGGCCACCCTGGTGTGAGTCTGTCAATACCCCATTTTCATGGATGCAGTTCAGGGCATACAAAAACATATAGAACAGCTCCTTGAACATGGGCTTTTAAGAAAGTGTAAGTCACCATGGAACACACCTCTTTTACCAGTGAAAAAGCCACCTGGTGAATATAGGCCAGTACAAGACCTCCGTGCCATTAATAAAGTAACAGTCACAATCAACCCAGTGGTGCCCAATCCATATACCTTGCTTGGACAAAAGCACCTGCTAGTGCAGTCTGGTTTACTTGCTTAGACTTAAAGGATGCATTATTTTGCCTCAGGCTGGCTCCCGTAAGCCAGCCCATCTTTCCTTTCCAATGGGGAAAAACACAGTACACTTGGACTAGACTCCCATGAGGGTTTAATAATTCTCTTACAATATTTGAAGAAGCACTAGCCACAGACCTCAAAGTCTTCGCTCCACCTAATGATAAGTACATTCTCCTGGAGTACATTAATGACGTTTTGTTTGCAGCCCTCACTCTAGTAAATTGCCTACAGGGTGCTAAAATCCTCCTTCACATCTTGTGGAAGGCAGGATATAGTCTCCTGGAAGAAGGCCTATATAGACTCAAAAAGGGTCAAATATTTAGAGTTCATAATAAGTCAAGGAAAAACAGAGCTCAGTAGTGAGCAAAAGCAGGCTGTGTGTACACTTCCTACCCCAGCCACTAACTGACAAATCAGAAAGTTTTTAGGGGCAACAAGTTTTTGTTTCATCTGGATTCCAAACTTCTTACTCATAGCTAAGCCCCTATATGAAGCTACAAAGTGGGGAAAAAAGGAACCCCTCCTCTGGGAAACAGATCAGAAAAAGGCCTTCACAGGAATTAAGAAAGCCTGAAATCAGGCCCCAGCCTTAGGACTACCAGATCAAATCAAGCCTTTTTTCTTATACTTACATGAGAAAAGGGGAATGGCTATCAGAGTCCTAACGCAAATGCTAGGGTCATGGTACAGACCTGTAGCATACTTATCCAACCAATTGGACTCTGTAGTGCTAGGCTGGCCCCTTTGTTTCAAAGCTGTAGTGGCCACAGCCCTACTGGCCTAGGAGGCTGGCAAGACGATATTAGGACAGAAGTTAATCATCCAGGTACCCTACAATGTGATTATCTTACTAGACCAGAGAGGACACCACTGGCTGCCAAATCCTAGAATAACTAGGTACCAAGGGTTCCTGTGTAAAAACCCTTACATGGTTGTTAAAACAGTGAATAGTTTAAACCCAGCTACACTGCTACCCATAGGTGGACCCCTCTCACAGTGCACCAACAAATTCTTTTGAGTCTCTGTGGTCTCTTTGCTCACCTTGGTTTGAATTCCTGCAACACAACTACATTTACATTTCCCAATTTGGTGGCTATAATTTCTACAGTAAGGTCTGGACTACAGAAGAGTGATTACAGAACTCTTCAAGAATGGTGGGCCTCACTCTACAAATTGATATTTTTTACAGTCATGTTGAAAGGTATGACTTCTGGGATCTCTCAGGTGAGTAAGTTTTGAATGACAAATCCACTTTAACATTCTAATCTCCCTAAACCTTTGAATCTCTTCATCTACTTTAAACCAAGGAAGGTTCAGCATTTCTAATCCACTTACTTTGGGTCACCTTTTGGTTCATGTGTCAGCTCATTAACCAAACAAACTGTTAGAACCCTTTCTAATTCCCCAAGCTGCAACATTAAATGGAAAATATCTGCTAGGTGAGACCATGCAAATAAATTTGGCATAATTTAACTTTATGTAACTACTACCATTATCTTACATTATTAGTATTTATTCCCATATGGTCCCTGGATTTATAGCTGTATGAATTTTAAAACCTAAAGAGTTATCTTGGAGTATGGTGCATCTCACTATGAATCGCACTTTCTATCTGACCTTTAGGTGCCTACTGGTTCATAAATCTAATAATAAGACTAGAAGCAGAGTAGTATTGGAGGTGAGTCCTGAGTAGAATCAGCATTTTCTTGCATGGCAACTGCCTCAGGGTAGGCTATAAAAATTTTCTTAGGCAATACATAATTAATTCCCTCAGGTGTTGAGAGGCTGATACTACTAGGGGTGGAAAGAATCCATCTGGGGGTGGTGAGGACACTTCTGCTGGGAATTGGGAGGCTTCTTCCACTGACAAAGAAGACTCATCAGAATTTAGGGACTCAGATGTCCAGAACCTCATTGAAGTCTTCCAACACATGCCCATTCCAACTTACAGAATCTGATTATTTCCCACAGATCAATCCTCACATTTTAACAGTAGATGCCCTTTGAGGCTGGGGATTGGACATGCATTGTAATTCAGCCAATCACAAAATGACATTCTTTATTTGACTTTTAGCAAGCTCAGCCCTGTGGCTACAGGAGATAATGGTCTCCTTCAGGACACATCACATTGCTCTTAGGTATTTTATGCAACAATGAAGCTGATAATTCTAATCCCTAAGTTGATCATTTTTGCACCACTTTGTCCAGAAATATTTGAAGCGATCATCCAACCTCATTCTATGCATTAATTTTCCAAAAATGTTCAAAAGTATTATACACACAGTTGCCCAGCTACTGCTGCTACTGCTGCTTCTTTCTTCTTCTTCTTCTTCTTCCTCTTCTTCTTCTTCTTCTTCTTCTTCTTCCTCTTCTTCCTCTTCTTCCTCTTCTTCTTCTTCTTCTTCTTCTTCTTCTTCTTCTTCTTCTTCTTCTTCTTCTTCTTCTTCTTCTTCTTCTTCTTTTCTTCTTCTTCTTCTTCTTCTTTCTTCTTCTTCTTACTTCTTCTTCTTTCTTCTTCTTCTTTCTTCTTCTTCTTTCTTCTTCTTCTTCTTCTTCTTCTTCTTCCTCTTCTTCTTCTTCTTCTTCTTCTTCTTCTTCTTCTTCTTCCTCTTCTTCTTCTTCCTCTTCTTTCTTCTTCTTATTCTTCTTTCTTCTTCTTCTTTATAAGATGGGGTATTGCTTTGTTACCCAGGCTAGAATGAAGTGGCAGGATTATAGCTCACTGCACCCCTGAATTCCTGGACTCAAGTGATCCTCCCAACTTGCCTCAGCCTCCCAGGTAGCTGGGACTACATGTGTAAGTCATCATAAGTGGTTCTAGCTGCTTACTTCTTAAGTGGTTGATGAGGAGTATCCAATGCAGGTAATTTGCAAATTTCTCTTGATGGATTATTCCATGAACTATCAGTGCACATTTTACTACTTAAAATTTGAGTTATTAGCACATTTAAATATAACTGGATTAAAGAGTCAATTCCAGAAATTCTTCCAATTCACAAAATTTATTATTCAAATTCTATTTTTAAGAACCACTTTCAGTACTAAATTTGTAATAGTCAGCATTTCCCTGAGAAACAGAACATATAGGAGGTAGCTGTCACTGTTTGCTAATAACACAACTGTATACCTGGAAAATCCTAAAGATTCATTCTAAAAGAGCCCAGAGCCAGTAAATAAATTCAGCAAATCTCAGGACACAAAATTAATGTAAATCAATCTATAGCTCTGCTATAAACCAACAGCAACCAAACTGAGAATCAAATCAGGAATTCATCCCCTTTTACAATAACTGCCAATAAAAAAAAAAAAAAAAACTTAGTAATATACTTAATCAAGAGGGCCTCTACAAGGAAAACTACAAAACACTGCTGCAAGAAATCATAGATGATGCAAACAAATGGAAACATATCCCATGCTCATGAATGGGTAGAATCAATATTGTGAAAATGACCATAACGCCAAAAGTGATCTACAAATTAAATGTAATTCCCATGAAAATACCACTATCATTCTTGACAGAACTAGATAAAACAATCTTAAAATTTATATGAAATCAATAAGGACCCCTCATAGCCAAAGCAAGACTAAGCAAAATGTACAAATCTGGAGGCATTACATTACTCAACTTCAAACTATACTGTAAGGCCAGAGTCACCAACATAGCATGGTACTGGTACAAGAATAGGCACAGACCTATGGAACAGAATAAAGAACCCATAAATAAAGCCAAATGTTAATAGTCAACTCATCTTTGACAAAGCAAACAAAAACATACAGTCGGGAAAATAATGTCCTGTTCCTCAAATGGTGCTAGGGTAATTGGCAAGCCACATGTAGCAGAATGAAACTGGATCCTCATCTCTCACTTTATACAAAAGTCAACCCCAAATTGATTAAAGTCTTAAATCCAGATCTGAAACTAAAAAAAAAAAAATCTAGGAGATAACATCAGAAAAACTTTTTTAGACATTGGCTTAGGCAAAGAGTTAATGACCAAGAATCCAAAAGCAAATGCAACAAAAACGACAATGAATAGATGGTACCTAATTAAACTAAAAACCTGCAAAGCAAAAGAAGTAATCAGCAGATATCAGCCCTTTGTCAGATGGGTAGACTGCAAAAATTTTTTCCCATTCTATTGGTTGTCGATTCACTCTAATGACTGTTTCTTTTGCCGTGCAAAAGCTGTGGAGTTTTATTAGGTCCCATTTGTCTATTTTGGCTTTTGTTGCCAATGCTTTTGGCGTTTTGGTCATGAAGTCCTTGCCTACACCTATGACCTGAATGGTTTTGCCTAGATTTTCTTCTAGGGTTTTTATGGTGTTAGGTCTTATGTTTAAGTCTTTAATCCATCTGGAGTTAATTTTAGTGTAAGGTGTCAGGTAGGGGTCCAGTTTCTGTTTTCTGCACATGGCTAGCCAGTTTTCCCAACACCATTTATTAAACAGGGACTCCTTTCCCC
>PVKP010030091.1:0-28283 GCA_004027715.1 Plecturocebus donacophilus
ATATTCTGGACTAAATGTTTAAGTGCAGTCATTTATTTGTGGTTTGCAAAAAGAGCACAGCCCTGGACTACAAGTTTGGAAATCTAAATTCTGACCTTGAGTCTGGAACTGACAAGTTGTGTGACCCTGAGCAAGTCACTTAACCTATCTGAGCCTTAATTTCCTTATTTATCAATTGAGGTGGTTTGAACAGATTGCTCATAAGGTCTTTTCAGTTTTGTTTTTTCGTGATTTTGTGCTTTTTCTTGAAAAGTTTCGGGCATTTTGCAATTCTTAGTTATTATTTGTACTTGTAAGGAAAATCAGTTTGAGCCCTCTAGCATTAAATAATGAGAGATTGAGGAACTGGTGTTTTACATTAAAAATTTAATGGAAATTTTACACAGTACAAAAATATTGAAAATCTAATGGTAGAGCTCAAAAAAAAAGGAGCTAAAAATAGGTTTTGGTTCTTCTTAGCTGTTTATCATTCTAACTTTTTTTTTTTTTTTAATGATGAGAGGGTGTGTTTTTGTGGTAAATACAAGGGCTTTTGTTATCACTCAGACCCAGAGTGAAATGTTTGCTTTGTGGTTTTGAATAAGTTGGCCTTAAATAAGTTATTAGTCTCATTAAGCGTCAGTTTTCTAGCTGTAAAATGGTCATAGCAGTATGAATATATGTGTTAAATCCTAGATTTATTTTTCTACCCCAGTAGGTTGTATTGAAAGGATAATGTTATATATGTTTCAGCATGTTTTGGTGAATATTCATTTTCTTTCCTGCCCCTTGTTTTCCCTCCTCAAAGTGAAGAAATTAGCAAAAATTAATATCAAGGTTGTGTAGGCAATAAATATTTGCAAAGGTTAAGAAAAGGAAAAGGAATTTATTTCTTCCACAGATTAAAAAGGATTTTTCTCCACACAGTTCTTTTGTGTCATTGACGATATGTCCTTAGACCAGTTTGCTAGTGTATTTGCTCTGCATTCAAAGCCAGCTCATGCAATGAGTATACAGCCCGTTCTTCCAAGACAATCTGGACATAGATCAGAGGGAGATTTTTCTCCCCTCTGTGCCCTAGAGAGCTCATTGCTGGCTCACTCTTAGAGCTGAAATGAGATAATTTTGTCTGTGTTTTGAGTAGATACCATCTATCTTAAATGAGTATAGCCTTTTACAGTTTATATAGCACTTTCACAGCTATTATATTTGATCCTCACAATCCTCTGAGGTAATTGTGGCAAAGTCAGAACTACAATTCACATTAAAATTTACCCAGCTCAGATTACAAATGTATTTCACTTAGTAACTATTACGTGTTTGTGTGCGTGTGTGTGTGTGTGTGTGTGTGTGTGTAGCTCAAAACAAAGAGGAAATATTTCCAATTCTCTCATTTGACTCTTGAATTTCATGACTATTTTGTTTATAACCATTTGCTCTCTTCCACCTTTATTGATTTCTCTTACATTCTTCATACTCCACCCTGTTTCATTGTAGGTGTACACCAGTTCTTGCCATGAATCTCTTATTTACATTTAAATTAGGCTAATCTCTTTCCTGGGTCACCATCTCTTTCTCAGCCATTCTTCTTATGGCCCATTTTTCAGTCTCAGTGTTACTGCAAGTTTGTCTGTACACTCAGAAGTTATTTTCTGGATTTAGATGGCAATGTGTTTGTACATGAATCAGATAATAATGGAGATATTTTATATAAGGCATTAGTGAGCAGTACTACTTTTTCTTTTTTACAATGTCCTGGTAGCAAACACTATTTGTTGCTTTCAATACTGTTTACATGTGGATACTTGGGAATAACAATTATTATGGCACTTTAACAGTGCACTTTAATATTTGCCACTTTGATATGCATCTTTACTGTCTTTATAATTTTTAAGTTGGTTGTACTTACTAAATGAAAAAGCAAAAAATATACATAAATTTGTAATTCAAAGAAATCGAATTTTGTGTTTAGCCATTTAAGTTTTCCCTTAGTATTTTAAAAAGATTTTAAGCCCATTTTAGAAATGTGTTGTCACTAGCTAAGTCCTCCTAAGTAGATTATTATTATTTTCCTATAGAAAATGCAGAGGCCTGAGGTGAACACCAGGTTCATAGGCATCCATTAAAATATATAACCATATAGATTTTTAAAAACTCTGTCACGCTTCCTTAATCCTTCAGATCTGTTTCTTCCCATTGAAACTATCATAAGCTATTGCTTTTGTTATTGTCTATAGAATTTTCAAAGGATAATTTTTTTTTCTTGAAAAGTCTTGTGATTGTCCATGGGCTCACATGGTTTCTTTTGTTCAGTTTTTCCGAAAGATTTCTCTTTCAATATTGTTGTTCCAGCATGATGGTTGACATGGCATGTAATTACAGACAGAAGTTTGACTACAAAAACATATTAGTGTTTCTGTTAGTGTTGGCATAAGTTTGCCTTTTTGTTTAAACAATGGGGCATGATTTAATTTTAACTCATTTGCGTTTTGTTCATCTTCAGTCCTTGATTTATTAACATTTTGCCAATTGAAAACACAATAAAAAATGCCTTGCAGGCAGATTTGATTCTGGGGGACCGTGTTGAGCATATTTATCATGAGTTTAAACATGTTAATCTTGACATTTTTACCAGTTATCTCATTATAGTGTTACATAATTGAATAGTAAAAGCCTTAAATAGTAAAAGTGAAACTTCTCGGAATATGAGGATCCTCTTTCTTTGTGGATTAAATGTTTCATATTCTCATCCAGGAAAATAGAGAAGGCATTAGTATAACAGGTTATTTATGACTGTTCCTTCATTCCACATAAAGCAATGATTAATTCCCTGATGGGAATATTCATAATTCCTTGGTAATTATTGGTATCAAACAGATCCACCTCATAACTTCATGATGATAAAACCCAAATTAAATGCAACTCACTCATAATATGTAATAATTGAAATGTAAGGCCAAACTGAAATTTATATATATGATAGATTTGCTTAGCAATTTTTTAAAAAGCAAGTTTTGTGCTATGGTTTAAAGCAGGGGTCCCCAACTCCAGGCCACAGATGGGTCCTAGTCCATGGCCTGTTAGAAACTGGTCAGCACAGTATTTGATGAGTGGCAGGCAAGGGTGCAAAACTCAGTTCCACCTCTTGTCAGATCAGCAGTTGCATTAGATTCTCATAGGAGCACAAACCCTATTGTGAACTGCACATGGGAGGTAGCTAGGTCGCACACTCCTTATGAGAATCCAATACTGATGATCTGTCTCAGTATCCCATCACCCCAAAGTGAAACCATCTAGTTGAAATATAATGTGCTTGAATCATTCCAAAACCATCCCCCCGGTCTATGGAAAAATTTTCTTCCACTAAACTGGTCCCTGGTGCCAAAATGGTAGGGGCCAAGGGTTTAGAAAATAGATTATCTAAGCACAAAACAACCCATAAAAAGCAAAACAGTCATTAAAAATGAATTTTATGCGTTTATCAAATCTAAATAGATGGGGCCTTTGGTAACCATTTTTTAGCTATGGTCCTCTGTATATTTCAAGTTAATTTACTGACTACTTGCAGAATGCAAGGTAGAATACTAGGGATACAGATAAGAGCAAAATAAGAGCCATATCTTAGTTTTGGAGAGTACATAGAAATTCACATATTAACTATTTTACAACTAAACGAAATCAACAAACATGCTTTCAGGCACCAAATGAATGGCTTGGAGAAAAAGGAGGGGCAGGAACTGGAGGGTAATGGGTGATTACATTTAGTTATATGAAGAAGAGTTGGTGAATTCCAGCCTGGGAGAAAAGCACAAGGAAAGAACTCAAAATGGAATTGGCCACACAACACTGTGAAAATCAGCTTAACCCAAATTCAGGGCTTATATTTGGCAAGTGCTGGGTGTTAGGGTTAGACTAACACCAGGAGGAGCCAAATTCTAGAGGGCAATGCAAACAAGTCAGAGTAGATAGGACTTTATTCTGGATATGATTGAAAGCCAGTGAAGATATTTGAGAAGGGAAGTCAAATGTGATTATATAAAAATATTAATATAGTGGGTATGTATAATGTGGACTCGATGGGGGAAATAGTGCAGTCACTTAGGAGTATATTGTAATAATTCCAGATTGTTGTGATGAAGGCTTGGACTGGACTGGTGATGAGAAGAGAGACATATAGGAGCTGTGTCTGAATTGAGGAAATGAATATAATTTGGTGACTTATTGAATATATAGGCACCTATCAGAAAGAGAAAGTAGGATTAAAAATGTCCCTAAGGATATCTTGGATACTATAAAAATTACATTTGATTAATATGAACAAAGTTATGTAATGAAATATTTTCAGGAATATTTATGGAGAGATGATTAGTTTAGGACATGTTTAATTCATCAGGAGGTGATAAACTATGGCTATCTCTGAATAAACCATGCATATTCTAGATTGTCCACACTATTAGACACTGAGATCAGTTTATCTTGTTTGGCTCCATCATATGTTCTTAGACTAACATTTGATGTTTATAATGTTATTTCCCTTTGAGAATTTGCAGGACTCTTCAACCTTGTACAATACAAGCCAAGACTACTCTGCATCAAAATGAGCTATGTCATCTCGGGCTTCCATTTATTCTTTACTACTACTCTCTTCTACTATAGATATTCAACAGATATTTTTATTTGGTGCTTATTAATATCACAAACCAGATCTCTTTAATTTGGAAGATGCTGCTTAGTCATTAATTTCAGTAGTTTCTCATGATAAATTTCGTTACATTCAGTTTTAACTGTATTTCTGTCAAACTGGAAGAAACAGGACTCGGACTGCCCAAAAGCCAATTTTGACGCGATCCTTAGGGCTCCTTACTCATAATCCTCTCTTTCCTTAGCTAACATGGTATGGCAGTTGATAATGTGTGGGAACTCAGTCACAGAAATCACATCCTCTTTTCTCTTTTCACGCTAATGTAACACATTTTATAGTTAACCTGACTATCAATAGTGATAACTCAATGAGCATGGAGTGCAAAAAAAAGAGAGAGTAAATAATAGTATAATTAATTACCTAGCAGTTACATTTTGTTCAATGGTGACTTTGCCGCCCTGCATTGTCAACAGAACAATACATCTCATTTTAGTTTTCTGCTGACATTTATGCACATGCAAAACACATTAACCATCATTCTGCCTATGGAAAATAACTCAGTGTTTTAAACAATGGAAATAATTATTCTTATGAGCACTAACTGTAAATCCTTAGACCACCTCTTATCATTACCAGCTTATTAAGCAGCTGGTGGTTATTGAGTGCCTACTCTGTGTGAGGGACTATGAAGTATAACACAAAAGTATGTTGCATTACTTTATTCAAACAAACATGTCTAGCACATATTTGACAAATTCTGCCCTTTACCTACACACATTACAAGCTAGACAGAAACAAAAAATCAGCATAATATATAATCAAGTTGTAGATGGTTATGTATTAGAACTAAACAGATTTAAATAGAATAGCAGTGGTTATTCTCACTATACTTAGAGTTATGATGAGGAATATTTCAATGTGCAGATTATCAAAATCTATTTGAAAAAGCTGTAAGAATCTAAAATTTAAGTTGCAATTAGGCTAAACTGTTCTAAATTAAAATTTAAACAGAATTGTGACTGGCAGCTTTAATTATAACAAAATACTATGGGAAATAATTTGTAAATTATTGCTATATTTTGATTTGTTCTAGATTGGAATCCCAGATATATTAAGTGTAAAACCCGAGAGTGATCTTTTGGAAATTATATAAAACAAACATTTGTTCTCAAATGAGAAAGCTATAGCACATAAATAAATGATTTTACAATTGTAATTTTTGAAATAATTTTTCCTTATAGTGGACACACAAGCACATTTTAATTTTCTGAAACAAAAAATAACAAGGACTTTAATTAGAAAGTAATTATTTTATATAGGTACATTAGCTGAAAATAAGGATATAAAGACTTCATTTATTACTTGGGAATAGCAACTACTGAAGTTTAGCATGGAGAATCCTGAAACTTCACCAATCATGTGGTAAGGGATAGGGCAATTATCAAGTAAGTATCTTACATTCTGAATAAAATATAGCTAAGTGAATATATTTGGAAAAGAGAACAAAGCACACTATAAAAAAAATAAAAACTCACTATAGTGATAAATAATACTAGGTTATCGAATCTAGTAGATTTTGTGTTCTCACCACAAAAAGTATGTGAGGTAATGCATGTGTTAATTAGCTTCATCTCATCATTCCACAGTGTATACATATTTTCAAACATATTGTGCATGATAAATACAATTTTTGTCAGTTTAAAAAATAAATACATTTAACAATGAAAATGGCAAATGGTAGTCAAAATGAAAACATTTCAACTCTAAGCCAGTCTTTCCTTAGAATAAAGTCAAGAAATGATTAATCTTTGTCAAGACTTATTTCCCTTTCCTGTTTACACGGTGGAGGGATATAACTGCAGTGTGAAACGACATAATACTGCATGTGAAAGAAGTAAGCTTGTCTCAAGTCCATTTGTGGGGAAATTAGCCAAATTAGACCACCAAAATGGAAATTCCACAGGCAGTGACTCAGTGAACAGAGCAGCAGTTCATTCCAGGCGAGGTCGAATTTTCGAATGTGCTGCCAGGAAGAGTGAGAACTACTTTTCCTCCCAATTTGTGTTGGCATTAGTTTGTTAATGCTAAACTTGGTACTTGATATTTCCAAAGAGATGCAACAGCTTTCCCATTAAAGTCATTTTATGTTCTTGTGCTTTCTGGAGCTTATTCTTATTTTATTTTAAATTATTAATAATAGGAATTGCATCAAATGTTATGACATGCTAGAAGAGGGGATAAGCCAGTATTTATTATTTTTGTCTCACTTTCCAAAATAATGTTGATTAATTAAAAATTGTTTTTCTCTTTTTTATGTGAGGGCTCATTTTGCCATTTGGATATGTCACTGTCATTTATGTACTTAGAAAGCAATAAGATATATTAATAGCATTGTTAAAATAAGTCTTTATAACTTTAGAAATGTGGCCACTTTGAAAATGGAGAAACCTATGCTAGCTGTATTATTTTTTTAGATAACAGAGAAGACTTATGGAAATGAATGAAGGGCAAATTCAATTGGAAGAAGAAGAGATTAATTTCTTACTAAATTCTGTATTTATAAATTTTGCTGATAAATCTTGTATATTATTCAGCATATTTTTATTCAGTTCATTTTTAGAATAGTTTATCTAGAGCAGTGAGTCTATGTGAAATCTAAAAATCTGACTAACTTGTATTACATTTTCATTTTTACAGTAGGCACTGGATAGTCATTTTCACTGCTAAATCTATGTACTAAATCTACTAAATATTGCAAAAACACACTGGATAGAATCTTATTTGCAAAGTGATTCTGGTTGTCATTCACCATAGATTCTTTTGAGACAAAAACAAATCCTTAAAGATAAAATGTTGCTTATATTTATAAAAATTATTCAGGATTCTTCTCAAAAGTAGAAATGAGAAAATAAAATAAATAATCAAATGGTTATAAGTTTGCTCTATAGCCAAGTGTTTTGGCCTAAGTGTCTTTGGTCGAAAACATCTGGATACAAGAACAGTGACAATTTTGAAGCATGTCCAGAATTTTCCAGTTACAGTTAGAGATTTTAAAAAATCAAAGAGCTATTATTGCAACATTGATATTCTGTCTAATACCATCTGTCTTTTGAAAGTTTCTTGAAGACAGTAATAAGATAAAAGTTTTCCAAATTTAGCCTCTGACTATGAAATGCCACATTGTTTTCAAATTGGAGTCTATTGATTATTTTACATGATAATTTTAGTAGTTGCCGTTTTTAAATATTTCCACTGCAAGTATTTTTAAAGTATTTTTAAAATAAATGTGAATCTTTGATTCATGCCTTTAAAATTTCTAATTATTTTATTTTTCTTTTCAAGATTGATGGATTATTCAATTCAATAAGCATCCAGATAACAACCTATAGATTGCTAGTTGTGAGGCTACATTGTGTATTCAATAATTCCTTGATATAATTTTGTTACCCTGTATTGAATTATAACTGACTCTAAAACAATTTTTAATTGTAAATTTTGTTTTTATAACTTTTATTGAAATAACATACTTTAAAAATATTACATACATTACAAAATTACTTTATTAATTTTTACAAAATGAATACACCTATGAAACCACTACTCAGATGAAAGAAAGCATGGCTGGAACCTCAAAGCTCCCTCATATCATTTGCTAGTCACAGCTATCCTGTACCAAAATAAATATAACTTGACTTTCAAAACCAAAAGAGGTTTTTTATTTGCTTGTTTCTGTTCATTTATTATTATTGAGATAAAATTTACATAATATAAAATTCACCATTTTAAAATGCACAATTCAGTCATTTTTAAAACATTCATAATATTGCAGAGTCATCACAACTGAGTAATTCCAGGAAACTTCTGCCACTCTAAAAAGAAATCCCATAATCATTCTCCCTTCTCTCATCTCCAGGAAACCACTAATTTACTTTCTGTCTCTATGGATTTGTCTGTTCTGCATATTTAATATAAATGGAATTATACAATATGTCTTTTGTTTCTGACTTTTCTTACTAAGTATGATGTTATTTAAGTGCATCCATGTTTTAGCACATATGAGTACTTCACTCGTTTCGTAGCTGGACTATATCCCATTTTATAGATATACCACATTTTATTTGTTAATTAATTAATGGATATTTTAGTTGTTTCCACCTTTAACTATGATGAGTTTTTGCTATCAATATTTTTGTACAAGTTTTTTGTAAATATATTAAAACTACAGATTGGTCTTGCTTATTTTTAAACTTTATGGAAAGTATATATTCTTTTTGTTTTTTACTTCTTTTACTCAACATTTTTTTGTGTGTGAACTTCAGCCATGATTTAGCATGTATGAACAATTTATTTCTTCATTTTTCTTTCAAGAGATAAGTCTCTCTTTGTCACCCAGGCTAGACTGTAATGTCACTGTCATAGCTCATTGCAGCCTTGATCTTCTGGGCTCAAGGTATCCTCCCACCTCAGCCTCCCTAGTATCTGGGACTATAGGCATAGGGCACCACTCCTGGCTTGTTAATTTATTTTTGTTGTGGAATTATAGTGTATCCTCACCCATAAATTTTTTAGATTCTGCTTATAGGCATTTATATTGTTTCCAGTTATCGGCAAGTGTTGATGATGCTGCTGTGAACAGTCAAATAAATAAATGGGAGTGGAGCTGGGTATGTTAAATTTTAGTAAGTACTGCCAAGCAGCATTCCAAGGTGTTCGTACTAATTTACACATTCACCATCAGTTATGAGAGTTTTTAGAAGTGAGAACATGAAATATTTGTCTTTCTGTGTCTGACTTGTTTCACTTAAGATAATGACATCCAGTTCCACCCATGTTGCTGCAAAAAAAAATGTGATTTCCTTCTTTTTATGGGTGAACAGTATTTCATTGCATATACAAACCACATTTTCTTTATCCAGTTATCGACTCAGGAACACTTAGCTTTATTCCATATTTTTGCTATTGTGAATAGTGCTGAAATAAACATACAAGTGCAGCTATCTTTTTAGTATAATGATTTTTTTTTCCTTTGGGTGGATATCCAGTAGTGGGATTGCTGCATCAAATGATAGTTCTATTTTTAGTTCTTTGGAAAATCTCCATACTCAGTTTTTCACATAGTTTGTAGTAATTTAAATTTCCATCAACAATGTATAAAAGTTGCCTTTTCTCCACATCCTTGTCAACATTTGTTATTCTTTGACTTTTTAATTATAACCATTCTGAATGGGGTAAGATAATATCTCATTATTGTTTTAATTTGCATTTTTTTCTGATGACTAGTGATGTTGAATACTTTTTTCCCATACCTGTTGGGCATTTGTATATATTTTGAAAACTCCCCATACATGCCGTTTTTCCACTTTTTAATAGGATATTCTTTCTTTGTTGAGTAGGTTGATTTCCTTGTACATATACTCTGAATACTAGTGCCCTGTTGGGTGTATAGTTTACAGATATTGCCTCTCATTGTACAGGTTCTCTGTTCACTTTGTTTATTATTTTCTGTGCTGTGCAGAAGAGTCCCATTTGTCTATTTGTGTTTTTGTTGCCTGTGCTTTTGAGGTCTTAATCATAAACTATTTGCCTAAACCGAGGCCCAGAAGAGTTTTCCCTAGGCTTTATTCTAGAATATTTGTTTCAGGCTTACATTTAAATCTTTACTCTACCTTGAGTTGATTTTTGTGTATGGTAAGAAGTAGGGGTCCGGTTACATTCCTCTGCTTATGAAAATCAAATTTTCCCAGCACCATTTGCAGCAAGTGTTCTTTCTCCAATGTATGCTCTTTTTGACATTTTCAAAGATAAACTGGCTGTAAATATACGGCTTTTTGTTTTGGGTTCTATATTCTGACCTGTTGATCCATGTGTCTATATTTAATAAGAATACCATGCTCTTTGGGTAACTATAGCCTTCTAGTATAATTTTAAGTAAGGTAAAGTGATGTCTCCAGCTTTGTTCTTTTTGCTAGAATTGCTTTTGCAATTAAGATTTTTTGGGGATTTCATATAAAATTTTGGATTGTTTTTTCTAATTCTGTTAAGAATGACATTGATATTTTGATAGGAATTGCACTGAATCTTTAGATTGTTTTAGGCAGTATGGTAATTTTAATGATATTTGTTCTTCATATCTTTGAGCATGGAATGTTTATTTGTGTCATCTTCAATTTCTTTCAGCAGTGTTTTGTAAGGGTTTTTTTTTTTTTTTGTAGAGATCTTTTGCCTCTTTAAAAAAATGTATTCCTAGGTACCTTTTTTGTAGCTATTGTAAATGGAATTGCCTTCTTGATTTTTTTTCTCAGCTAGATCATTATTGATGTATAGAAAAGTCACTGATTTTTATGTGTTGATTTTGCATCCTGCAATTCTACTAATTTCATTTATAAAATCTAAGAGTTTTTGGGGTGGAATCTTTAGGTTTGCATAGATATGCGATCATATCATCAGTAAACAGGGATAATTTAACTTCCTCTTTTCCAATTTGGCTGCCTTTTATTTCTTTCCCTTGTCTAATTGCTCTGCCTAGGGCTTCCAGTACTATGCTGAATAGGAGTATTGAAAGTGGGCATCCTCCTCTTGTTCCAGTTTTGGGTGAAATGTTTAAACTTTTCCCCATTCAGTCTGATGTTGGCTATGGGTTTGCCATATATGGCCATTATTATTATTTTGAAGTATGTTTCTTCTATGCCTAGTTTAACAGTTTTTATCATGAAGGGATGCTGAATTTTATTGAATGCTTTTTTTGACTCTATTGAGATGATTGTAGGGATTTTGCCCTTAATTATATTTATGTAATATATCATATTTATTGATTGGCATATGTTGAGCCATCCTTGCATCCCTGGTATAAAGCCCATTTTATAATGGTGTTTCATCTTTATGAGGTGCTGTTGGATTCAGTTTGCTATTGTTTTGTTGATAATTTGTGTGTCTATGTTCATCAGGGATATTGGTCTGCAGTTTTCTCTTTTTTCTTGTGTTCTTGTCCGGTTTTGGAATCAGGGTAATACAGGCCTTGTAGAATGAGTTAAGGAGAATTTTTGGAACTGTTTCAGGATTGATATTAATTCTTTATATATTTGGTAATATTCAGCTGTTAATCCACACAGTCTTTGTCTTTTCTTTGCTGATATATGTTTTATTGGAGATTAATTCTTCCTAGTTGTTATTGGTCTGTTCAGGCTTTTTATCCTTCATTCTTAGAAGGTTGTATGTGTCCAGAAATTTATCCATTTCCTCTAGATCTTCTAGTTTGTGAGTATATGGATAGTTGTTCATAATAGTCTCTAGTGACCTATTGTATTTCTGTGTTATCAATTGTAACATCTTGTTTTTCATTTCAGATTTTATTTGGATCTTCTCTCTTATTTTCATGACCATTCTAGATATCAGGATAGCAGTTTATCAATTTTATCTTTTTGAAGACCCAACTATTCATATCGTTGATCTTCTCTTTTGTTTGTGTGTGTGTGTGTGTGTGTGTGTTTTGTTGTTATTTGGTCTCTCATTCAGTTGTTTTGATATTGCTTTTTTCTTGCTTTTTTTCTTCTTTAAGGTGTGATGTTAGATTGTTGGTTTGAGATATTTCTATATTTTTGATGTAGACATTTAATGCTATGAACATTCCTCTTAACACTGCCATTTCTGTATTCCACAGGTTTTGATATCTTGTGTTTCCATGTTCATTTATTTCAAAAAAGTTTTAATTTTTTTTCTTAATTTCTTCATTGACCAAATGATCATTCAGGAACACTTTGTTTAATTTCTATGATTTTTATAATTCCTCTTGGTATTTTTATTTTAATTTTACTGTGGTCTGAGAAGATAGTTGTTATTATTATTATAGTACTTTAAAATTTGTTGAGACATGTTTTGTGGCCTAACATGTGATCTATCTTAGAGAATGTTCTATGTGCTAATGAAAAAAAATGTATATTCTGCAAGTGTTGGGTAGAATGTCCTGTAAATATCTGTTAGGTCCATTTGGTCAAAAGTCTGATTTAAGTCCAATAATTCTTCATTAATTTTCTGTCTGGATGACATGTATAATGCTGAATGTGAAGTGTTGATGTCCCCAGTATTATTGTATTGCTGTGTATATCTCTCCTTAGGTCTAGTAATATTTGTTTTATGAATCTAGGTGGTCCAGTGTTGGATATGTTTAGAATTGTTATATCCTCTTGCTGAACTGATCCATTTATCGTTTGTGATGACATTCTTTGTCTTTTTAACCATTTTTCATTCAAAGTCTGTTTTAATCCAAGGAAGTATAGCTATTTCTGCTCACTTTTGGTTTCTGTTTGTGTTGAATATTTTATCCACCTCTTTATTTTCAGTCTATATGTGTCTTTATTGGTAAGGCAAGTTTCTTTTAGGCAGCATTTTTTAAATTCATTCCACTGATCTGTATCTTTTAAATAGAAGACATAATCCATTTACATTCAAGGTTAATATTGATGTGTAAGGCTTTGTTCCCACCATGTTGTTGTTTTCAAATACTTATTTTTTAAATTTTTCTCTGTCTTTTTGTCTTGGTGGTTTGATGAAATTCTGTCATGTTGCCATTTGATTCCTTTCTCTTCCTCCTTTGTATGGATATCTTATAAGACATGTGAGTTTTGTATTTCCATATGTTTTCATGATAGTAACTATTGAGATTTCATTTTTGGGTTTAATATTTCTTTCAGCATTTCAGCATTTGCCACAGGACTGATCCAGAGGTGACAGATTTCCTCAGCTTTTGTTTGTCTGGGAATGTCTTTATTACCCTCTCATTTATGAAGTCTATTCTGTGAAGACATACAATTTTTGCTGACTTTTTTTCTTCCAGCACTTTGTAAATGCTATTTCATTCTCTTCTGGCTCGTAAAGTTTCTGCTTTAAAGCCCACTGTGAGTCTGATGGAGTTTCCTTTATAGGTGATTAGATTCTTTTATCTTGTTAATTTAAAATTATTTCTTTCACATTGGCTTTAGACATTCTGAATATAATATGCCATGGTGAAATACTTTTTGAAATATATTTGCCTTTAGATCATTTGGTCTCTTATATCTTCATGTTTAACTCTCCTGCTAGACTTGAGAAGTTTTTATCTATTATTAACCTAAATTGATTTTCTAAACTTTTAATTTTTCTTCTTTCTTGGGAATACAGATAATTTGCAACCTTCATCATTTTATGTAGTTTCAAACATCTTAAAAACTTTGTTCATTATTTTTTATTCTTTTTTCAAAAATGCTGTCTGACTGCATTATTTCAAAAGGCCTGTCTTAAGCTCTGAGATTTCTCTGCTTGGTTCAGTCTGTTTTTGAAGCTTTCAAATGTATTTTGTATTTTCTTCAATTAATTTTTGTTTACAGAATGTCTGCTTTTTTTTTTTAAACATCTCCATCTCCTTGGTAAATTTCTCATTTATATCCTGAATTTTATGTCTGATTTCTTTATATTTGTTTTCAGATTTCTCTTGCATCTTAGCTTCTTTAAAATCACTATTTTGAATTTTTTATCTGACATTTTGAAGAATTATTTTTTATTGGTATCTCTTGCTAGGCAATTATTGTGTTTCTTTAGTGGTATGTTTCTTTCCTTGCTTTTTCGTGTGTGTGTGTGTGTGTGTGTGTGGCCTTCCATTGATGTCTACATATTTGGTGTAGCAGTTGCTTATTCCAATTTTTAAAAATTGCTTTTGTAGAGGAGGAGAATTTCCTGAAGATTTATGTATGTTGTTGGTTGGGTAGGATACTTTAGCTTTGATTTGGGGGTACCTGAAGTAGTGTGACCTTTGTATGACTTCAGAAGTATACAGTATAATGAATACCTGTGATTTTCTCAGTGGCTTGGGGTACAATTATCAGTTGAGGTTGTGGTGAAGTTTTCCTTGGGACTTGGTTGACAACTGAGCCAATCTTTGGGCCTCAGTAGTGGCTGCAGCGAAGTGAGTATGCCTGTTTTTAGACTCCAGAGCAGCTTACCCTTGCTCGGGTATTAGTGAGTCCTGGAGGGCTGATTTTTGGGCCTCTAGGTGGCTTGCTTAGAAGCTAGTAGTGAGAACAGTGAACCAGGTTTGTGGGTAGGTTTTCAGGCCCCCAGGCATCTGGTGTGGTGTGGCTAATGGCAGTATTAGTGGTGGAGCAACCTACTGCAACCCAAGTAGTCCATGTTGGTATTGTTGGTAGTGCAATGGGTTGGCATACTAGTTCCTAGTACCATAACTGCCTGTAGCAAGGCAGTGCATATTGTTCTATATGTGCTTGGAAAAGCTTGTTCTCTCCTTTTTCACCCTTGGCTGGGTGGCAGCTGTAGCTGCATTACCTCAACCATGGCCTGAGGATGGTGTGCAGCCTAGTATTAAACTCTCAAAATGGCACCGTGGGCCTACAACAAGGGAGGGTGGAGCCCCTATCAGGCAGATAGCTTGGGCAAGAAGCTGTGGGAACTGTGGTTCCCTTGCATCTCAGCCTCACAGCAGCCTGTTGCAGGGTAATGGGGTATTGTCCTAGACATGCATAGGAAAGCCTGTTTTCACTTGTCCTCCTTGGCTGGTAAGTGACTGCAGCAGTGCCAGCCAGAATTCACCCCAAGGGCAGGGTGCAGCCCAGCATTAAACTTTCAAAATGTTGCCTTGGGCCTAGGACCAGAGAAGGAGGAGCCAGCCCCACCCAGGCAAGCAGCATGAGTAGGAAACTTTGGGGAGTGTGGTTCACTCATGTCTCAGTCTCACAGTGTCCTATTGCAGGGTAGTGTGTATTATCTTACATATATGTGTAGAAGAGCGTATTTTTCTTAATCCTTTTGGCAGTTGCAGCCATGTCAGCCTGAACTCAGCATGAGGACAGAGCACCTTCCAGGCTAGCAGTGTGCCAAAGAAGCTGTGGGAAATGCAGTCTTCTCATGCCTCAGTCCCAGCAGCCCACAGCAGAGCAGTAGAGACCCTCCCAGTGGTGCATGGGAGCACTTGGTCTCCCCTTTTCCTTCTTTGAGCAACACAGCAGTAACTGTGTCTGTAGATCCCCAGTATTTGGGCTATCAAAATGGCACCCAGCTGAGTCTACTTTAGGTTTGGATAGCTTTGGGATTCCATATTGGTTCCCTTTCTGGAATAATGTCTGTGTCTAGTCTTCAGGCAGTTATGTGTGTAAGGCTTGATGCCCTAGTAGGTAAAAGGTTTCTCCTATAGCCAATGTTGTAAAAGCCCATTTCAAAGTGTGGAACCCTGAGTGTTTCTCTCTTACTGTTTTCCATGTCCAGGAGCCTCTCCCATCTTTTAGCTAGTTCCCAGCCAGCCAAGCTGCTTCAAACCCTCTCCTTCTGGTGCTTTCTTTCACTTCTTCAGTGAATCCTAGCATTCTCTGCTAAACAATCTGTTAAAAATGTGAGTGTTCACTTACTATTCTAATTCCTCTCTAGAGGAAGCACATACTACCTGCATCTCACAAGACATTTTGTTCCCTCACATTTTAAAGGCTTTTCTATATATAAGATTGCTTTCTGTGAAGAGATGGACGATTTGAATATCTCTTGTTAAATTTAGATGCTTTCTATTTCTTTGTCTTGCCTTATTGTTCTAGATAAGACTTCTAGTACCATAGTGAGTTAGAGCGGTGAATGCAGACTTCTTGGTCTTTCCCCAGCTCTTAGAGGAAAGGGTTCATCTTTTTCTCCATGCAATATATTAGCTGTGTGCAGGCCATAGAAAACCTTAATTATGTTGAGTTTATTTCTGTGTTTAATTTCTGAGAATCTTCATCATGAAGAGAAGTTGAATTTTATCAAATTTTTTTTCTGCATCTATTGAGATGATTATGTGGTTTTAGCAATTTACTTTATTGATGTTGTATGTCACATTTACTGATTTGCATATGTTAAACCATCCTTGTATTACTGAAATAACTACCAACAGACCAGGATGTATTTTCTTTTTATGTGCTATTGGATTCAGTTTGCTAGTAATTTTTTGAGGATTTTTGTATCGATATTTATCAGTAATATTGACCTGTACTTTTTTTTAGTTATGTCTTTGTGTGATTTGGGTATCAGGATAATACTGGCTTCATAGAATGAGTTAGAGTTACCTCCTCTTAATTTTTTTGAATAGTTTAAGAATAATTGGTGTTAATACTTTATATCAGGCAGACAGCATGGGCAGGAAGAGAACTCAACAGTAAAGGGGAATTTTTATTATTGATTCAATGACATTACTTGTTATTGGTCTCCTCAGGTTTTCTATTTCTTTGTGACTCAGTATTGGTAGGTTGTATGGTCTAGGAATTTATCAATTTTCTGTAGGTTTTCTAATATTTTAGTGCATAGTTGATATGGTTTGTCTCTGTACCCACCCAAAATATCATCTTGAATTGTAATAATCCCTGTGTCAAGGGTCGGATCAGATGGAGATAATTGAATCATGGAGTTGGTTTCTCCCATCCCGTTCTTGACATAGTGAGTTAGTTCTCACCAGATCTGATGGTTTTATAAGGGGCTTCCCCTTTGCTGGGCACTCATTCTTCCCCTTCCTACCACCATGGGAATAAGGATGTGTTTGCTTCCCCTTCTGCCATAATTATAAGTTTCCTGAAGTCTCCCCATCCCTGTGAAATTGTGAGTCAATTAAACCTCTTTCCTTTGTAAATTAGTCAGTCTCAGGCAGTTCTTTATAGTAGGGTGACAATGGACTAATACAGTAAATTGGTACCAGTAGAGTGGGATGTCACTACAAAGACACCCAAAAATGTGCAAGTGACTTTAGAACTGGGTAACAGGCAGAAGTTGGAGCAGTTTGGAGGACTCAGAAGAAGACTGGAAAATGTGGGAAAGTGTGGAACTTCCTAGAGACTTGGCAGGCTCAGAAGACAGAAAGATGTGGGAAAGTTTGGAACTTCCTAGAGATTTGTTGAATGGCTTTGACCAAAATGCTGATAGTGATATGGACAATAAAGTCCAGGCTGAGGTGGTCTCAGATGGAGATGAGAAACTTGTTGGGAACTGGAGTAAAGTTGACTCTTGCTATGTTTTAGCAAACAGACTGGAATCATTTTGCCCCTGCCCTAGAGATCTGTTGAACCTTGAACTTGAGAGAGATGATTTAGGGTAGCTTGCAGAAGAAATTTCTAAACAGCAAAACAATAACGATGTGATTTGCATGCTGTTAAAAACATTCAGTTTTATGTATTCACAAATAATATGGTTTGGAAATGGAACTTATGTTAAAAGGAAACCAGAGCATAAAAGTTCTGAAAATTTGCAGCCTGACAATGTGATAGAAAAGAGAAACCTATTTTCTGGCGAGAAATTCAAGCTGGCCTCAGAAATTTACATAAGTAATGAAGAGCCAAGTGTTAATATCCAAGACAATGGGGAAAAGGTCTCCAGGGCATGTCAGAGGTCTTCATGGCAGCCCCTCCTATCACAGGCCCAGAGGCCAAGGAGGAGATAATGATTTCCTTCTAGCTGCTTTGCACAGGCTTGCTGCTTTGTGCAGTCTCAGGACTTGGTGCCTTGTGTCCCAGCCATGGCTAAAAGGGGCCAAGGTACAGCCCTGGAAGCCCCAAGCCTTGACAGCTTCCACATGATGTTGAGCCTGCAGGTAAACAAAAGTAAATAATTGAGGTTTTGGAACCTCTGCCTAGATTTCAGAGGATGTATGGAAATGCCTGGATGTCCAGGCGGACGGTTGCTGCAGGGGCAGAGCCCTCATGAAGAACCTCTGCTAAGGCAGTGTGGCGCCCCCACACAGAGTCCCCACTGGAGCACTGCCTAATGGAGCTATGAGAAGCGGGTCACCATCCTCGACTCCAGAGTGATAAATCCACAGACAGTTTGCACAGTGCACCTGGAAAAGCCACAAAGACTCAAAACCAGCCTGTGAAAGCATGAGGAGTGGGGCTGTGCCCTGCAGTGCAGCAGGGGTAGAGCTGCCCAAGGCCATGTGAGGCTTCCTCTTGCATCAGCATGTCCTAGATGTGAGACATAGAGTCAAAGGAGATTATTTGGGGACTTTAAAGTTTAATGATTTCATGGGGCCTCTAAACCCTTTGTTTTGGCCAGTTTCTCCCATTTGGAATGGATGTATTTACCCAATGTCTGTACCCATTGTATCTAGGAAGTAACTAACTTGGTTTTGATTTTACAGGTTCATAAGGGGAAGGGACTTGCCTTGTCTCAGATAAAACTTTGCATTTAGACTTTTGAGTTAATACTAGAATGAGTTAATACTTTGGGGGACTGTTGGAAGGCATGATTATGTTTTGAATTGTGAGGACATGAGATTTGGGAGGGCCCAGTGGTGGAATGTTATGGTTTGGCTGTGTCTCCACCCAAAATTTCATCTTGAGTTGCAATAATCCCACATATCAAGGTGCGACCACATGGAGATAATTGAATCATGAGGATGGTTCTCCCCATCCTGTTCTTGTGATAGTTAATGGGTTCTCACAAAATCTGATGATTTTATAACAGGCTTCTCCCTTTGCTGGGAACTCATTCTTCCCTATTCTACTGCCATGAGAAGAAGGTAGGATTTTTTTTTTTTACTTCCCCTTCTACCATGATTTGCTTCCCCTTCTGCCATGATTATAAATTTCCTCAGGCCTCTGCAGCCCTGCATAACTGTGAGTCAATGGAATATTTTTTCATTATAAATTACTCATTCTGAGGCAGTTCTTTGTAGCAGCATGAAAATGGACTAGTACAAAGTTTCAATTGTCTCTAATGACCTATTTTATTTTCATCCTATTATTTTTCATGTCTTTGTTTTTATTTTTTGTTTCTAAATTTATTTGGGTTTCCTCTCTTATTATTGGTTATTAGTGTTAGTAGTTCCATCAATTTATTTTTTGAACCAACTTTTTAAATCTTCTATCCTTTGCATTATTTATTTAGTCTTAGTTTTGTTTACTTCTGCTCTGACCTTTATTATTTCTACCTTCTACTAATTTTGAGTTTGGATTCTTTTATTCTCATTCCTTGAGTTTCATTATTAGGTTGAAATATTTGAAATGTTTCCACTTTTTGGTTGTAGGTATATACTCCTATGAACTTTCTTCTTTGTACTTATTTTCTATGTCATATATTTTTGCTTTGTCTTTAGTTTGTTTCATGATTATTTTTCTTAATTTCTTTATTTTCCCAATGGTTGTTTTGGAGCATGTTTAATTTCTGTAGTTTCCAAAGTTTTTCTTTTTTGATTTCTTTTTTACTTTCAATATGTTCTGAGAATATACTTTATATGATTTTTATTTTTAACCCTTTGTTGAATCTTGTTTTGTGGCCTCACATATGGTCTTTTCTGGAGAGTGTTCAATGAGCTAATGAGAAGAATGTGCATTCTGTATATGTTGTATGAAATGTTCTGTAAATATTTGTTATGTTCATTTCATCTATAGTGCTGATTAATCCTAGTGAGTCTCTGCTATTTTCTGTATATATAATCTTTCAAATTATATGTCAGGTGTTAAAGTCCCCAACTATTATTGTATTGGGATGTATCTCTTTCTTTGGCTCTAATTATATTTGCTTTATATATCTGGGTATTTCAGTGTTGGGGTATACATATTTACCATTGTTATATTCTCTTGCTGAGTTGATCTCTTTATAATTATATAACATTCTTCGTGTCTTTTAAATATTTTTTCACTTAATGTTTATTTTGTTTGATGTAACTACCTTTGCACACTTGTGCTTACAATTTGTATGGAATATTCTTTTACTCCTCCTTTCACTTTCAGTCCATATGTGTCTTTACAGGTAAAGTGAGTTTCTTGTAGGCAACATGTAGTTGAATCTTTTTATTTTTTCAGTCCATTCAGCCAGTTTATGTGTTTTAATTGGGGATTTAAACTGTTTACATTCAAGGCTATTATTGATAGGTGATGTGTTACTCCTGCAATTTTACTAATGGTTTTCAAATTGTTTTGGATATCCTTGGTTTATTTCTCTGTTTTATTATTTATGTTACAATATAGTTGATTTTGTGCTGATAACATTTGTCTCCATTTTATTTCTTATTTGTGTATCTGCTCTACAAGTAAGTTTTGCATGTTTGTGTGTTTTCATGGTGATAGATACCATACTTTTGCCTATAGATGTACACAAGTTTCTTAACTATTTTCTCTTTGACTTGTCTGGTGGTGATAATTTTTCAAAGCTTTTGCCTGTCTGGGAAATAATTTATTTCTTCATCATTTCTGGAAGGGTAGCAAGGTATAGTGTTATTGGTTGGTAAGTTTTATTCTTTTGGGGTTTTTTTGAATATATTATTCCATTCTTTTTTATACTTGGGTAGTTGGCCTTGATATACTTGGATATTTGGCCCAACTCAAATCTGATGTTGAAATGTAATCCCCAGTGTTATAGGTGGGGCCTGTAGGGAAGGATTGGGTCGCGGTGGCAGATTCCTCATGAATGGCTTATTTCTGTCTTCATAATAGTGAGTTTTCATGAGCTCTTGTATTTAGAAGTATGTGACACCTACACAGTCCCTCTTGCTCCTGCTTTTTGCCATATAGTCTTCCTTCTCCTGATTCACCTTCTGCCATGAATAAAAGCTTCCTGAGGCTTCCCTAGAATTCAAACAGATGCAGGTGCCATGTTTCCTGTATAGCTTGCAGAACCATGAGCCAATTAAACTTCTGTTATTTATATATTACCCAGTATCAGACTTTTTTTTTATAGCAATGCAAAAATGGCCTAACACAGAAAATTGGTACTAAAGGGTGAAGCATTACTATAGAGAAATCTGCAAATGTGAAGCAGCTTTGGAATTTGATGACAGGCAGAGATTGGATGAGTTTGGAGTGCTCAGAAGAAGACAAGCAGATGAGGAAAAGTTTGGAACTTCTTAGAAACTGGTTAAATGGTTGTGACCAAATGCTGATAGTGAAATGGACAGTGACGTCTAGGCTGCCAAGGTCTTAGATGGAAATGAGGAACTTATTGGGAACTGGAGCAAAGGTCACCCATGTTATTTATGCCTTAGTCAAGAACTTGGCTGCATTGTGTTCATGCTCTAGCAATATGTGGAAGATTCAACTTCAATATGATGACAGAGTATCGGGTGGAAGAAATTTCAAAGCAGCAAAGCATTAAAGATGTGGCCTGCTTACTTCTAACAGCATATTCTCAGTTGTGGGAGAAAATACATGACTTAAAGTTAGAATTTATATTTAAACAGGAAGCAGAATATAAAAGTTTGGACAATTTGCAGGGTATTCAGATAGTAAAGAAAGAAAAATGCTGTTGCTTTGGGAGAGGAATTTAAGCAGGCTGTGAAACAACCACTTGCTATAGGTATTTGAATAACTAAAAGGGAGCCAAGTGCTGGTTTCTAAGACAATGAGAAAAAGCTTTTAAGGAATTTCAGAGAACTTCATGGCAACTACTCCCATCACCATCCCAGAGGCCTAGGAAGAAAGAATGATTTCATAGGACAGGCCAAGGGCTCTAGTACACTACACAGCTTCAGGACACTGCCTCCCACATCCTATCCACTCTAGCTCAAGCCAGGGGCCAAAGGGGCGCAGGGACAGCTTGAACTGCCACTTTGGAGAATGCAAGTCTTAAGTCTTGGTAGCTTTCATGTGGTATTATACCAGCAGATATGTAGAGTGCAACAGTGAAGGCTTGACAGCCTCTACTTAGATTTCAGAGGATGTATAAGAAAGCCTGGGTGCCCAGGCAGAAGCCTGCTGCCAGGGCACAGCCCTCACAGCAAATTTCTGTGAGGACAGTGCCAAAAGAAAATGTGTGGTTGGATACCCCACACAGAGTCCCCATTGGGGCACTGCCTAATGGGGCTGTGGGAAGGGGCCTGCCATATTCCAGTGCCTGGAATGGTAGATCCACTGACAGCTTGCAACTTTAGTGTAGAAAAGCTACAAGAACAGAGCTGCCCAAGATCTTGGGAGCCCACTCCCTTGTACCAGTGTTCCCTGGATGCAAGATGTGGAGTCAAAGGAGATTATTTTGGAGCTTTCAGATTTAATGACTCTCTTTCTTGGTTTCAGACATGCATGGGACCCACTGCCCCTTTCTCTGACCCAAAGGCCAGTTTCTCTCTTTGGAATGGGTATGTTTACCTAATGCCTGCATCTCCATTGAATTTTTGAATTAAATAATTTTTTTTTTTTAATTTTACAGGCTTATAAGTGAAAGGGGATGAGTCTCAGATGAGACTTTGGACTTGGACCTGGAACATTTAAGTTAATACTAGAAAGAGTTAGGACTTTGGAGAACTATTTGGAAGGGACGATTGTATTTTGCAATGGGAGAGAAACATGATATTTGAGGGACCAGGGGCAGAATAATATAGTTGGATATTGGTTCTTACCCAAATCTTAAGTTAAAATGTTATCCCCAGTGTTGTCCTTGAGCTTTGGTAGCAGGTGATTGGATTATAGGAGCAGATTCCCCATGAATATCTTAGTGCTGTCCTTGTAATAGTGAGTGGGTTCTCACTAGACATGTTCTTTTCCCCATCTTGCTAATGCTTTTGCCATGTGATATGTCCTATCCTGTTTTACCTTTCGCCATGAGTAAAAACTCCCTGAGGCCTCTCAAGAAGCTCAGCAGATACCAGTGTCATGCTTTCTGTACAGCTTGCAGAGCTGTGAGGCAATTAAATCTCTTTTCATATAACTTACACAGTGTCTGGTATTTCTTTACAGTGATGCAAGAATGGCCTAACACAGGCCTATTGGGTTTCTGGTGATAAATTCAGTTTATCTGATGGAGATTTCCTTATATGTTACTTGACATTTTTCTCTTGCTGTTTTTAGGAGTCTGTTTTTTACTTTTGATAGTTTCTCTATACTGCACCTTGGAGAAGACTTTTTAGGTTGAATATATTTGGGGATTGTTGAGCTTCCTATATCTGGATGTCTATATCTCTTACAAGAGTTGTTAAGTTTTCAGCTATTATTTTGTTAAATGGTTTCTCTATGCCTTTGCTAATCTCTTCTCTTTCTAGACCTCAAGAAAATGAATATTTCACCACTTTATGATATCCCATATGTCACATAGGCTTTTATTCTTCTTTTTTCTTCTTTTTACAAATTATCTGACAGGGTTATTTCAAAAGATCTGTCTTTCATGTTCAAAAATTCTTCAGTTCTTGTCTTTTGTTGAAGCTCTTGATTGTACTTTTATTTCATTCATGGAATTCTTTAGTAACAAGCATTCTGTTTGTTTGTTTGTTTATGGTATTTTTGGTATTTTTATTCAAATCAGGAATTTTTTTCCTATTTCTTTATATTGTTCATGTGTGTTCTTTTACTTAATTGAACTGTATGAAGACTATTATTTTGAATTGTTTTTGAGGAATTTCATAGTTTTCTCTTATTTGAAACCTGTTCATGGGAATTATTGTGTTCCTTTGTAGGCGTCATGTTTTCTTGCTTTTTAAATGTTTCTTGTGTCTTTATGTTGATATCTGCACATCTGGTATAATAATTGTTCCTTTCAATTTTATGGATTATCTTTTTCCTAAAGATGTATCTATAGTCTTGGTTGGGTAGGATTCTTTGGCTCTGATTTTGGGTGAGCACAGAATCATAGTCTCCATATGATTTATTTGGGCTGAGGTACAGTTGTTAGTGGAGGCTACAGCAAAGCTTTGTTTGGTACAGGCATGCCAAGCAGGATGGTTCTGTGTCACTAGTAGTGGTGACAACAGGCCAGGCACACCAATCCTCAATCCGTAGGGCTGTTATGTGGGGTACCATCCATGGTGGTGATGTGTGTATATAAGTCTGTCCTAAGTATCCAGGATGGTGTGTGGGGTGTGGTGAGACATTTCCCAGGTCACTGGACACTGTGGGGGCACTAGTTTCTGTACCAACTGTGGCAGGTGGAGAGGGCCTGCCCTCAGGTCCCTCACTGTAGTATACTAGCAGTGATAGGCAGAATGGGTTAACCCTCAGCCCCTTGATAACATATGTGGGCATTATTAGTGGCAATGGGAGGAGAGAAGAGCGTGTTCTCAGGTTTCCTGTTGGTTTGCATGTGTTCTGAATATGATAGATGGAGCATGTACTGCTGTAGTCCTTCATACAGCATGCTTATGTGCCATGGCAGTATCAATGAGTGGGGCAGGCTTGTCCTTAGCCCCATGCCTGGGTGCCAGTGGTGGTGAGTGAAGTAGGCCTTTCCTTGGGCCTCAGTAAATGCATCAGTGGCTCAGTCTTCAGGTTCCCTGAATATGCATGTAGATGTGTAGTGGCCCAGCTGATGGAAGGGATAGGATTGCTGCTATTAGCAATAACCCCACACAGGCAGCTGTAAGGCTATGGGAAGTGCAAGTTTTGGCTCCTGTTGTCCTGTGGGAGGACTTTGTAGGGCATTTCACTGCCTGTTCTCTGGAATATTGGACACTGTGTGGGCTAGACTGCTGAGGAACCACCCACACAGCTGGGTCCAGCTGGTGTTGTATTGCTGTAGACCTCTGATTGAACATATGGTAATATCAACAGGGTTCCAGGGATGTGGAGATGCAGGAGATGTTAGGTTCCAGGGCAGGATGTAGTCTAGTGGGGGCTGGGCTCTCAGAATCATATGGTGTTCAAGCTACTTGAATCTCAATGTGTTTGCGGGTCCCAACATGAACTCTTTCTGGACAAGTGCCATCATATGCACACCAGGTGTCTTCCTAAATGGTTCTCAGGACTCAAGTAGGTCAAGTTTTTTTCTGTGGCTAAGATTGTAGGAGTCCACATTGAGAATGTGGACCAATGGGTATCTCTTTCTTTTCCTTGCAAAAGGGAGTTCCTCCTGCCTCTGAGTCAATCCAGGCCAGCTACTTTGCTTTCTTCTGCTTTTATACCTCGTAGGTTATCTGTCACTTCTATATGGAATTCCAGTGTTCCAAAGCTCTAGTCAACATGTGGTTATCTACTTGTTGTTTGAGTCCATCATTGTGGAAAAAGTGAGCTCTGACACCTCCAGCCAGCCATCTTGAAGCCTGCTTTTTAAAATTGATACATAGTAATTGCACATATTTTGAGAATTGTCCATTCATGTAATTTGCCCACTTTTCCACGGATTTATTTGGTTTTTGCTTGTTGATTTAAGTTTCCTATAGATTTTGGACACTAGGCCTTTGTTGAATGCATAGTTTGCAGATATCTCCTCTCATTCTGCAGGTTGTCTGTTTGCTCTATTGATAGTTTCTTTTGCCGTGCAGAAGCTTTTTAGTTTAATTAGGTCCCCCTTGTCTATTTGTGTTTTTGTTGCAGTTGCTTTTGAGGATTTAGCCAGAAATTCTTTGCCAAGGCCCATGTTGAGAATAGTATTTGCTAAGTCATCTTCTAGGATCTTTATAGTTTGAGATCTTAAGTTTAAATTATTATATTTTTGTATATAGTGAAAGGTGGTGGGGGGGCAATATCGATCTGCCAAGCTATTTTGGTTAATGTGGCATTATAGTATTGTTTGAAGTCAAGTAGTGTGATTCTTCCAGCTTTGTATTTTGCTTATGGTTGCTTTGGCTATTCAGGCATTTTTTTGGCTCCATATATCTTTTAGAGTAATTTTTTCTAATTCTCTGAAGAATTATATTGGTAGTTTGATAGGAATAGCATGAAATCTTTAAATTGCTTTAGGCTTTTTGGCCATTTTGTAATTGCATTTTAGGTTTTGGGGTACATGTGAAGAACATGCAAGATTGTTGCATAGGTACACACATGACAGTGTGATTTGCTGCCTTCCCATCACCTATATCTGGCATTTCTCCCCATGTTATCTCTCCCCAGCTCCTCAACCCTCTCTGTCCCTCCCTTATTTCCCCCTGAAAAACCCCAGTGTGTGATGCTCCCCTCCCTGTGTCCATGTGTTCTCATTGTTCAATACCCACCTATGAGTGAGAACATGCAGTGTTTGATTTTCTGTTCTTGCATCAGTTTGCTGAGAATGATGGTTTCCAGGTTCATCCATGTCCCTACAAAGGACACAAACTCATCGTTTCTTATAGCTGCATAGTATTCCACGGTGTATATGTTCCACATTTTCCCTGTCCAGTCTATCATTGATGCGCATTTGGGTTGGTTCCAGGTCTTTGCTATTGTAAGCAGTGCTGCAATGAGCATTCGTGTGCATGTGTCCTTATAGTAGAACGATTTATAATCCTTTGGATATATACCCAGTAATGGGATTGCTGGGTCAAATGGAATTTCTGTTGTTAGGTCCTTGAGGAATTGCCACACTGTCTTCCACAATGGTTGAAATAGTTTACACTCCCACCAACAGTGTAAAAGTGTTTCTATTTCTCCACATCCTCTCCAGCATCTGTTGTCTCCCAATTTTTTAATGATCGCCATTCTAACTGGTGTGAGATGGTATCTCAATGTAGTTTTGATTTGCATTTCTCTAATGATCAGTGATGATGAGCATTTTTTCTTATGTTTGTTGGCCTCATGTATGTCTTCTTTTGTAAAATGTCTGTTCGTATCCTTTACCCACTTTTGAATGGGCTTATTTGTTTTTTTCTTGTAAATCTGTTTTAGTTCTTTGTAGATTCTGGATATTAGCCTGTTGTCAGATGGCTAGACTGCAAAAATTTTTTTCCCATTCTGTTGGTTGTCGATTCACTCTAATGACTGTTTCTTTTGCTGTGCAGAAGCTGTGAAGTTTGATTAGGTCCCATTTGTCTATTTTGGCTTTTGTTGCCAGTGCTTTTGGTGTTTTGGTCATGAAGTCCTTGCCTACACCTATGTCCAGAATGGTTTTGCCTAGGTTTTCTTCTAGGGTTTTTATGGTGTTAGGTCTTATGTTTAAGTCTTTAATCCATCTGGAGTTAATTTTAGTGTAAGGTGTCAGGAGATAGCCTGCATAGCCAAATCAATTCTAAGCCAAAAGAACAAAGGCGGGAGGCATCACACTACTGGGCTTCAAACTATACTACAAGGCTACAGAAATCAAAACAGCATGGTACTGGTACCAAAACAGAGATATATACCAATGGAACAGAACAGAGGCCTCGGAGGCAACACCACACATCTACAACCATCTGATCTTTGACAAACCTGACAAAAACAAGCAATGGGGAAAGGATTCCCTGTTTAATAAATGGTGTTGGGAAAACTGGCTAGCCATATGCAGAAAGCAGAAACTGGACCCCTTCCTGGCCATTTTTTTAATATTGATTTTCCCAGTTTGTGAGCATTGAATGTTTTTCCACTTCTTTGAGTCGTCTCTGATTTCCTATAGTAGTGTTTTGTAGTTCTTTCTCTGGACATCTTTTACCTTCTTGGTTAGCTGTTTAGCTTATTGTCTTGGTTTTGTATGTATACTCAGCACTGGGATTGCTGGATCATATGATAGATCTACTTTTAGTGTTTTGAGGAATCTGCATACTATTTTCCATAGTCGTTTACTAGTGTACATTTCTACTAACAGTTATCTGTGTTCCCCTTTCTCCATATTCTCACTGGCATTTGTTAGTTTTTGTCTTTTTCATAATAACTATTTTAACTAGGGTGAGTTGATATGTCATTGTGAGTTACATGTTATTTGCCTTATGATCAGTGATGTTGAGCACTTTTTGTATATTTGCTATTTCTATATATTTTTTGAGAAACATCTGTTCATATCATTTGCATATTTAAAATTTGATTACTTATATTTTTTACTATTGTGTTATTTGCGTTTCTTTTTTCTTTTTTTTTTTTTTAAGAGA
>PVKP010030092.1:0-28277 GCA_004027715.1 Plecturocebus donacophilus
TAGTAGTGAATATCTTTATACTTATTCTATGTATTAAATTTCCTCTGCTGAAATAACTAATGTGAATTCTGTTTTCATATTCTAACACAACCCCAAATCCTAATTTCCAGACTCTTTATGGACTAAGCCAAAAATTATTGCTGAATGTCTATGATTTGTCCATGAAAGTCTGAGTTTCTCCATAAGAGTCAGAGGTCTTTCACATAATTGATGTGAGTACCACACATGAGATATTCAAATAAATTTTACTACTAGACTCAAAATTGCCTTTGACTCTTTTGTATGATACTAGAGTCAATCCTGGTCCCTTGGCTAATTTTGCATTATCTGTGGAGTAGAGATAATTATGTTAGGGGTTGAATTGTGTTCTCCCAAAATTCATATGTTGAAGCCCTAAATCCCAGTATCTCAAATGTGACTTTTTGGAGATAGGGCCTTTAAAGAGGTGATTAAGTTAAAATGAAGCCATTATGATGTGCCCTAATGCAATCTAATTGCTTTTTTCTTCTCCTCTTTTTTTTTCTTTTTGAAACAGGGTCTCACTCCACACCCAGGCTGGAGTGCAGTGGTGGCACAATTATGACTCACTGCTGCCTTGACTTCCCAGGGTTAGGTGGTTCTCCTACCTCAGTCTCCCAAGTAGCTGGGACTACAGGTGCACACTACCATGATCAGCTAAGTTTTGTACTTGTGTATTTTTTTTTTTTTTAGAGATGGGTTTTCAGTATGTTACCCATGCAGGTCTTGACTCCTGGGCTTAAATTATTCACCAGCCTCAGTCTCCCAAAAGTGCTGGAATTACAGGTATGAGCTACCACTTCTGGCCTCTTCTCCTCTTATAAAAGGAAATTTGGATATACAGAGAGACACCAGAAATGCGTGAGCAAAGAAGAAAGACCTGCTAGGATACAGTGAGTAGGCAGTTATCTGCAAACTCAGGACAGAGTCCTCAGGAGAAACCAAACCTGCTTACACCTTACCTTGATCTTGGAATTCCAGCCTCCAGAACTGTGAAAAAAATATTTTGTTGTTTAAGCTACCCAGTCTGTGACACTTTGTTATGCCAGCTCTAATAATAATAAATAACCGATGGTGTAAAGATGTAATATGGACTTAAAAACCTTAGGTAGTAAGATATATAAAGGTTGCAACAGTGGCAGTGACTTTGTCATCTATTTTGTTGTGTTTGTGCATCTGGCTCTACAGGTTGCACTCTTAATCACTATGCTATGCCAGATTATATATAACAGGCAAGGATGCCTGTAGATGCAGCCAATCACAAATACGCTGTTTTTACTGAATTAAAGATAAATGAGGAGAGCATTTTATATCTAATGCCTAAGTTAAAGTCACTTTTAAACTTATATAGCCCTCAACACTTTTCCTTGGGCAAACAATATTAAAAAGTAATCTCTTTTGGTAATGAAGTCCATATACTCATAATCCAAAAGCAATCACATACATACAACTTCTAAATTCAAATATAAAAATTCTGATGATAATGAATAAGAATCATGTCTGGATAATGCAACAAACATTTTCATATACATTAACCCTATTTGATCTTCACAAGAATCTTGTAAATAAGCAGCAGCAGCAGCAGCACATTACCCATGCTTTGTAGACGAGGAAACTGAGGCTAGGAAAAACAGAAGCAGCAAGATTGTAAGGCCATTGGGAGGTATTTTGGTATCAACTTCAGGGCTCCAGCTGTTTTGCACCACTAACGGCACTTCTCAGAGAAATCAAGCAGGCTGCAATATTAATGCTAGCATTTTCTTGACTGTTGTAACATCACTTTTAGCAAAGGCACTGAGAATCCTGAGGGACAGCAACGCAGTTAGGACCAGAAATTTACAGTTTTCTGTGCCTTAGCCTAGATTGCATCATGACTCAGCATTAGTGAAAGGAAAAAGTGACCCATGGCGCCATATCTGGCTGTGTGAGATTTTCCTCTGCTGATTTTTCTTTCCTCCACGTACGGCTCCAACTTGATCCTGTTTAGTGAATGAGGGCTGACGGCAAATCGAAGACTAAATAAAAAGCTCCCTGCCGAAGTGCTGTCACAGCGGCTCAACCTAGGCTCCCTGGAACTTTGGCAAGCGGAAGAATCCTTTGTCTTCAGACTATGACAAGAGGGGGAAAAAATCCCAACTATTCGGCTGTGTAGCATCATTCAAGCATGCCTTAATGGGGAAGGTCTAATGAGGAATGCAGTCTTTGAAAAACCTAGTGTTAAAAACTCCCAAAGCATTCTCACTGTACAGTTTTACACAATTATAATTAATAGGATTCAAACTACAAATCAGAGATTATGTTACCGTTTTACCCAGTGTGATGGCCATGGATGCTTCTTTCCTTTACTGGTTATGTTCAAAGAGATTTTGGCCTGTTATAACCAAATGTGTAGGAGAAAACATCCCTATTCTTCCTGGATTCTATGGAGGTAGCAGTAATAAGAGAATAAAAGAAAAGCCAGTTTTAAACTCCCAAATGAACCGCAGCTGCTCCAGGCCCTTTCCAATCCCCGCCCCCTGCTGCTGTTGACCTATTAATAGATTCCTGCTCTTTAGCTTAACTCAGCTTTCACAGGGAGCTGGACCTAAAACCAGTTTTGAACAGTTTTTGAAGGTACACAGAGATCCTGTCCAAATACAGGATATAGGTTTATGGTCGGTAAAATTCATGTATCATTATTCCTCTATAATTTGTCTCCAATAAATTCAAGAACATTCACTTCCAACATTGTACTTTCTGCCTGGTAAAAATGCTTCCATCAAACAAACAAACTACAAAGAGGGTCACAGAACTTCCAAACTGCATGTGTGATGGGATAATTGTATGGCATTTGATTTATATATCAATAAAACTATTCTTTTCTTAAAAGTATATGTATAGTTGGAAAGAGGGAAAAGGATAAAGTTATTAAATGTAGAATTTTCTTGATTTAAAACAATTATCACTAGAGGAGGGGGCAAAGGAGAATTACTGTTTAATGAGCACAGAGTTTCAGTATGGGAAGATGAAAAAGTTCTGGAAATGGACAGTGGCGATGGTTGCACAACAATATACTTAACGCTGCTGAAAATGTAATATTATTGTTTAATTAACAATAATATTACTCTAACAAGACTACACGTTCACTGTGGAGACTTCAGAAAAAGATACAAAGGAGGAAAATAAAAATCCCTTAAAATCCCACTACTAGGACACAATCAGTTTTAAAACTTCTATATACATATTCTCCCAAATTTTGTCAAAAATAAATATTTAAACATGTAAGTAGATAAAACTGGGATTGTATAGGCATGTTACTTGACAACCTACTTCTCTTACTCAAAATATATGAATATGAATATATAATATCTTTCCATGTTGTAGTAATCTGTTCTTGCACTGCTATAAAGAAATGCCAGAGACTGAGTAGCTAATAAAGAAAAGCTCGGTGCTGTGGCTCACACCTGTAATCTCAGCACTTTGGGAGGCCGAGGCAGGTGGATCATGAGGTCAGGAGATGGAGACCATCCTGGTCAACATGGTGAAACTCCATCTCTACTAAAAATACAAAAATTAGCTGGATGTGGTGGCACATGCCTGTAATCTCAGCTGCTCAGGAGGCTGAGGCATGAGAATTGCTTTAAACCAAGAAGCTGAGGTTGCAGTGAGTCAAGATCTCGCCATTGCACTCCAGCCTGGCAATAGAGTAGGACTCCATCTCAAAAAAAAAAGAACTTATAAAGAAAAGGGGTTTAATTCACTCTAGATTCTGTTGCAGGCAATACAGGAAGTGTAGCAGCTTCTGCTTCTGCGGAGGCCTCAGGAAGCTTCCAATGATGGTGGAAGGCAAAGGGGGAAAGAGGAATCTCAGACAGAAGGAGCAAGAGAAGGAGACAGTGAGGGAGGAGGTGCTGCACACTTTTAGACACCCAGATCTCACGAGAACTCACTATCAGGAGAACAGCACTAAGGGGATGGTGCTAAACCATTTATGAGAAATCCATTCCTGTGATCCGACCACCTCCCTCCACCTCCAACAGTGGAGAATACAATTTGACATGAAATTTGATGCGGACACAGATCCAAACCATATCACATGTATATATAAATCAATCGTCTCCATCATCATTTTCAGTGGCCCCATAGTTGATAGATTTTTCAAAGTTTTTGCTCTTTAGATATATCCTAAACATCCTTGTACATATCTCTTGCACAATTATTTCTTTAGGATAAACCCAGAGGTATACACAGTATGTTCTTTATATCCATCAGTTCTGCATCCATGGATACAACCAACCTCATATAAAAAATATTCAGAAAAAAAATTCCACAAATTTCCAAAAAGCAAAACTTGAATTTTCTGTGTGTACTATGTGTACAAGTACTATGTTGAATCCATGCAAATGAAGTGATGTGTATGCATTGTATAAGTATCATGAGTAACCTAGAGATGATTTAAAGTATACAAAAGGATATGTGTAGATTACATGCAAATACTATACTATTTTATATAAGAGACTTAAGCATCCATGGGTTTTGGAACCTGTGAGGTACCAGATTCCTCACTGATACTAAGGGGCAACTGTAATTGCTGGGTATGCACATTTTCAAGAGTTAATACTTGGTGCCCTCCAAAAAAGACTGAACCAATTTTTATTCCTACTGAAAATACATGAAATTACTACACTGAGTGCATATTATCACTCTTCCTCATCTTTGTCAGTCTTATAGGTTAAAAAAATTCTAATTTCAATTTTTATTTTTTAAATTACTAGAGAAGATAAACTCTTTTCCTAGATATTCCTTGACTCTTTGTTATTTTTTGTGAATTTCATGCTCATGTCCTTTGCCAATGTAGCTTTTGTGTGTGGATCTTTATTTACGTATATGTAAGAGTTCTTTTATACAGTATTAAGGATCTTATCCCTATTTATGATAACATTTTAGTTAATGGAGCTTTTGCTATGTAGATATTTTTAATTTTCTAGGGAGTCAAATCTATCATCCTTTGCTTTTCCTTATAATTTTTGATTCCCAAATGATATAAATGTTTACTTATATTCATCTATAAATACTTAAATATGTATCTATCTTTTGATAATTTATATCTTTTTTAAAAAAATGTGACATAATAAAGATCATAAATAAAAAATTCAGAACTTTTATCAGGCTCAGTGGCTAAAGACTAAAAGTTTTTCCTCTGAAATCAGAAATAAGAAAAGCATATCCACTTTTATCACTTGTATTCAACATAGAATTGAAAGTTCTAGTCAGAACAATTGGCAAGAAAAAGAAATAAAAGTCATCCAAACTGGAAAGGAAGAAGTAAAATTGTCTCTGTTCACAGATGACGTTATTTGATATGTAGAAACCTCCAAAGATTCCAACAAAAAAAAAGCTGTTAGAATTAATAAACAAATTCAGCAATGGTGCAAGATGCAAAATCAACACACAAAAGTTAGCATTTCTATACACTAACAATGAACAATCCAAAAAAGAAATTAAAAAAAAACAATTCCATGTACAATAGCATCAAAAAGAATAAAACGCTTAGAAATAACCAAGGAGATAAAAGGCATGAATGAAAGCTGTAAAACGTTGCTGAAAGAAAGTAGACACAAATTGAAAGACACCCTGCATTCATGGATTAGAAGACAATGCTGTTAAGATGTCAATAGTAGCCAAAACAATCTACACATTCAACGTAATCTCCATCAAAATCTCAATGACATTTTTAGCAGAGATAAAAAATCCATCCTAAAATTCATGTGGAATCTCAAAGGACCCAAAATAGTAAGAAAAAAAATCTTTAAAAAGACAAATGTGTAGGTTTCACACTTTCTTCTTTCAAAATTTACTTAGTACAAAGCTACAGTAATCAAAACAGTGTTATAATGGCATACAGACAGACATTTAGACCAGTACAACAGAATAGAGTCCAGAAATCAACTCTGGCTATAAATGGCCAAATAATGTTCTACAAGAGTGCCAAGATCATTCAGCAGGAAACGTGTTGAAAAAACTGGATATCCATGTACCAAATAATAAAGTTGGACCCTTACCTTATATCATATACAAAAATTATTAGGCTGGATGTGGTGGCTCACACCTACAATCCCAGCACTTTGGGAGGCTGAGGTGGGTGGATCACCTGATGTCAGGAGTTTGAGACCAGCCTGGCCAATATAGTGAAACCCTGTCTCTACTAAAAATACAAAAGTTATCCAGGTATAGTGGTGATGCCTATAATCCCAGCTACTTGGGAGGCTGAGGCAGGAGAATCACTTGAACCCAGGAGGCAGAGGTTGCAGTGGGTAGAGATGGCACCACTGTACTTCAGCCTGAGCAAAAATAGCAAAACTCCATCTCAAAACACACACACACACACACATACACAAATACAAAAATTAAGACTAGACCAAAGTCCTAAATGTAAAAGCTAAAACTAGAAAACTCTTAGAAAAAAACAGGGGCAAGTTTCATGACATTGGACTTGGTAATGATTTCTTGAATCTAACATGAAAAGCAAAGACAACAAAAGAAAAAATAGTGTGCCTTAACAAAATTTAAAACTTTCATGCATCAAAAGACACTATCAACAGAGTAAAAAGGCAACCCATAGAATGGGAAAAAATATTTGCAAATCATAAATCTGATGGGGGTTAATATCAAGGATACATAAAAGCCTACAACTCAACATCAAAAAACAAATATTCCAATTTTAAAAATGAACAAAGGGCTAGGACAGACATTTCACCAAAGAAGACACATAAGATGGCCAATAAGCACAAGAAAAGATACTCAGCACCACTACTTATTAGAGAAATGCAAATCAAAATCACAAAATGAGATACCAGGTCACACCTATTAAGAATGCTATTATTGGCTGGGCACAGTGACTCATGCCTCTCATCCCAGCACTTTGGGAGAATTGCTTAAGGCCAGGAGTTTGAAACCAGCCCGGGCAACATAGTGAGACCCTGTCTCTGTAAAAAATGGAAAAAAAAAAAATAGCCAAGCATTGTAGCATGCATATATAGTCCTAGCTACTCTAGAGGCTAAGGCCGGAGGATCACTTGAGCCCAGGAGGTCAAGACTACAGTGAGCCATGATCATGTGACACCACTCTAGCCTGGGCAAGATCCAGAGCAAGACCTTGTCTCTTAAAAAATAAAATAAAATTAATTATAGAAAAATTAAGATAGAAAATATCACATTTTTGCAAGGATGTGTATAAATTAGAACCCTTGTGCATTGCTGGTAGGAGTGTAAAATGGTGCAGCCACTGTGGAAAACAGTATGGCAGGTCTTTATAAAATTAAACTTAGAATTACCATGTGATTCAACAATACCACTTCTAGGTATAGACCCCACAGAATTGAAAGAAGGAGGCCAGGTGTGGTGGCTCACACCTGTAATCCCAGCACTTTGGGAGGACAAGGCAGGTGGATTACCTGAGGTCAGGAGTTCAAGACCATCCTGGCCAACATGGTAAAACCCTGTCTCTATGAAAAATACAAAAATTAGCTGGGCGTGGTGGTGGGCACCTGTAATCTCAGCTACTCAGGAGGGTAAGGCAGGAGGATTGCTTGAATTCAGGAAGTGAAGGTTGCAGTGAGCTGAGATTGCTCTATTGTACTTCAGCCTGGATGACAAGAGCAAAACTCAAAAACATTTATCTCTACAAGGACTTAAACTCAAATGTACATAGCCTCACTATTCAAAATAGCTAAAAGGCAGAAACAACCTACATATCCATCAATGGATAAGTGAATAAACAACATCTAGTATATACATACAATGGAATATTGTTGACCCTTAAATGAAATTCTGACACATGCTACAATATGAATGAATCTTGAAAACACTATGCTAAGTAAAACAGGTCAGTCTCAAAATGCCAAATGTTGTATGATTCTACTCATATGAAGTACCTTGGGTAATCAAGTTTATGAAGACAGAAAGTAGCATGGCAGTTGCCAGGGGCTAAGGGCTAGGGGCTTGAAGGAATGGCGAACTGGTTTTTAATGGGTACAGAATTTCAATTTGGGAAGATGAAAATGTCCTGGAGGTGGATGGTGGTGATAAGTGCACACAATGTGAATGTACTTGATGCCACTGAACTGTATACTTAAAAATAGCTAAAATGGTCAATTTTATGTTACAAATATTTTACCACAAAAAAATTTAAAGTATATTTGCTATAAAAGTATCCAAACAATACCAAAATTTATTAAGTAAACTTCTTTTGCTTTTTCTATCTAAATCTTTTATTCATCAGGTCTAATTTTGGTGTTAGGAATGAAGTGGCTCCAGCTTTAATCTTTCCTGGTCCCAGGATTATTATTTAAAAACCCCTTTTTGCCCCCACTGATTTAAAATTTCTGCTAGGTGTGGTAGCGCATGCCTGTAGGCCCAGCTTCTTGGAGGCTGACACAGGAGGATGGCTTGAGCCCAAGAGTTCAAGGCTGTGGTGCACTGCGATTGTGCCTGGAAATAACCACTGCACTTCAGCCTGGGCAACATAGGGAGATATTGTTTCTTAAAAAAAACTTAAAAAATTCTTCTTTCATCCTATACTAAATTATATATCTAAAAGGTCCATTTCTAAACTTTTAATTTTGTTTTGTGCTTCCAAGGGCCAATTTCTTCCTGCCTCTCACTTTATTTAAGGTATAACTTATATGCAGTAAAATGTGCAGATCTTAAACAGTTCAATGAGTTGTTGATAAATGCATATATCCACTTAGCACATATCACCGTTAAGATATAGAACATTTCTATCATCCCAGAAAGATGCCTTGTGCCCTAGTCAGTCTCTAACCACAAAAGCAAGGATTTTTCCGATTTCTTTCACCAATGACTAGTTTTAAAATTTCATATAAATGAAAAAATTAAGAATATGCTCTGTTGTGCCTGCTTTCTTTGATTCTGCGCAAGTTTTTTTTGCAGTTTATCTACTGAATGGTATAAATCACATCTTTATAATTCTTTGAATAATTAAGACTCTGTGACATTTTTTGGAGCTTCATTTTGGTCATCTTCCTCTACTACATTAAATTTCAATTCATTAAATAGATACTGGCTGGGTGCAGTGGCTCCTGTCTGTAATCGTAGCACTTTGGGAGGCTGAGGCAGGTGGATCACCTAAGGTCAGGAGTTCGAGACCAGTCTGGCCAACATGGCGAAGCCCTGTCTTTACTGAAAATACAAAAATTAGCTGGGCATGGTGACAGGTGGCTGTAATCCCAGCTACTCAGGAGGCTGAGGCAGGAGAATACGTTGAATCCCAGTGGTGGAGGTTGCAGTGAGCCAAGATCATGCCACTTCACTCCAGCCTGGGTGAAAGACTGAAACTCTGTCTCAAAAAAAAAAAAAAAAAAAAAAAAAAATCAATACTGAATGGTTAATATGGTGAGTAATAATTTACTTTGTGGTTTACTATAATTATTGTCTTTTTTTTCTTTCTAATTTTTGTTACCAGAATAGAAGTAGTGTTTTTCTTTATTATTCATTGATTTTTACAGAGTTGGCAACTGTCTACTTTCAGAACACCTAGTTTCAGAACATTTCCATTATCTCAAAAAGAAACCTTGTACCCATTTATAGTCACTCTCTATTCCTATCCATAGCCTTAGGTAATCTTTCATCTACTTTCTGCCCCTTTAGAATTGTCTTTTCTGGATATCTCACATATGTGGAGTTATATAACATGTGTTCCTTTGTGTCTGGTGTCTTTCACTGAGCATATTTTTGAAGTTCATACATGTTGTAACTCAGATCCTTTTTATCGCCAAATATTATTCCTTTATATGGCTATAACACATTTCATTTAGATGGGCATTTTGATTTTTTCTATTTATGGCTCTTGTGAATAATGAGGCTATGAACATTTGAGTGTGAGTCTTTGTACAGATATATGTTTTTATTTCTCCTGGGTATATACTTAGGAGTAGAACTGTTGGGTGATATGGTAACTCTATGTTTAACATTTTAAGAAACTGCCATCTGTTTCTCCAAAGTGGCTGCACCATTTTACATTCCCACTTGCAAATGTATGAAAAGGTGTACTTTTAATCTCTCTGAAATGACAGCATAAATAGGACAAACCAAGGAATTTTCACCGAAAAGAAAGCATATTTTCCTCTGCTTAAGAGCTGGAAAGAGAGGGAGTTGATTTTCTTCTCTGTTGCTTTTTGAATCTCTTATTTCCTGTTCCACAGCCTCCCTGGAGCTAGAGCAGGCATGAATGTGTTCAGCAATCAATGGAGTTAAAACGAACACTAACTTGCCAAGACCTCCCTCATTATGATGAAATACCCCTCCCTGTGCTCACATACATACAAGCTCCATTTTTAAAACCACTTGTTAATTCTCATTAATATAGAGTCAAACACTTATCTTCCTCACCTTCTATTTTTTAATAGAGTGTATATTTATTTCTCTATTATTGACAGTTCAGACTGCTACAAAAATGCTTTAAAAAAAAGGAACAATACCTTCTGCATTATTATATTCAAATATGAACTTAGAAAAGAGAGGACTGGAAGCATATTTAGTTTCTCTTGGACTGCCAGTTTCATATAACTGACAACATGAATTATATGACACAAAATCTATTCATTATTCTATCCATTCAAGATCAAATTGAGGTTTAAAGCAGACTAATGGCTGTCACATGAAGCTACTGTTTGTCAGTCTTCCGTGAACTCAAGCAAAAAACAAGGAAATTGGAAATGGACAACATAGTGAGTCAAAGAATATTCACCCTGTGGGGAAACAGCCCCCGAAGAAAAGAAGCTTCTTGTGTGGAATTTGGCAGTGGTACAAGCTATTCAAGGAAACGCATGTTAGCGTTAAAAAGTTATTCTGTTATTTCAAGGATGGGGTGGGTTGGAAACTATGTCATATTCTATTGCCTGCTTAGGTGCACAACTTCACACCACTACCACATTATACTGTCAAATATTCTGGACTTAAAAAAATAGTATGTATCCACTTCTCTTTTTAGTCTATGTTGTAGTATGAATTGAGTAAGAAAAGAAGCAATATAAATAAAATTCTATAAAAGAATTTCTCTCCTCAGAGAGCCCCAAATGAAGATTTTTCTCTATCTATTCTGTTCAGAGGGTCACATTTTCCTTAACCATTAACCTATAGAACAAAAGAGAACCTATAGAACAAGAGAGTGGATCCTACTCTCAGAGGGGAGGGAGAAAATCTTGATTTTATTCAGATATGCTTGATTCATTGAGATAAATGAAGTTATAATAAAAGCAGAATGAGACTTTTCAGTCAATTCCGTGGAGGAAGGAGAAGACACGCCTATTTCATGAGAGGGTGAAGGACGAAAGAGAGAACTGCAAAATATCCTGTCTGGATATTCGCCTTTCTTAGCACCCAAGAAAAGACTAGGTCTGGGATTCTACTGATTCCTTCTGCTTGAATTCCATAGTACAGTGGAATGGTTCAAAGATCACAGACTTTGGAAACAGATGAATCTACATTTGTCTGTAGGGTCTGGCTTTCCCTTGGTAAGTATTCTCTAAATGGTGTTTGTCTTAGTTTGAATCTCCTCAGAAGCAGACCCTGATATAAGACTTCAAATGCAAGTAGTTACCTGGGAGGTAAAGAAAACTGACAGGGAAGTGGGAACATGAGGTAGAAAAAGGTAGAAAAGGGAACAGCTGACATAGACATTTGATCAAGCCAGCTACAACTGTGGGCAACATGAGTTGAATTCTGAAGAAACTCTAGGTACTACTGGAAAACATACACCTTAGAGTCATCTCATCCAAGAGAAGAAAGAACTGGGCTGCTTACGTACCAACTCCAGTTGGTCATGAAGGGCTGCTCTTGCTGTCATTACTGTGGCAAAGGACCTCAAGCAAAGAATTGCAGATGCCAACAGCTGGAAGTCCAGCCAATGTGCACAGAAGTGAAGGTGAGGAAATGTGGACAGGTTAGTTGCAGTGGTACAAAAAGAAAAAAGTAGAGCATGCCCTTTTGGGGTACAGTGACCTCATCTTCTGTTGTTTCCCAGTGCTGTCAGGTTTTAGGCACTCAATAAATGATGTGTTAACTAAATATGATAACTAATGAATGAAATGAGTTAGCTTTGAATCTTGGCTCCATCTTTTATAAAAAACCTCTTTCCTCATATATAAAAACGAATACCATTCTACAAAATAATACATTAAAAAACCTAACATGTACTTGACCCACAGCAGAAACTGAGAACATATAAATAATGTTCTATAAATAACTTTATTTATTTAAATATAAATATTTTTTTCTTCTTTCTACCACGAAGTCCTCCTGTTTACTTTGCCCTCTCCATTAAAGAAGCAAGGTGGCAGTCGTACATCACAGTGCCTGAATTCAGAAATGCGCAATACATGTTGGCCCACTGGAAGGGGTCTACATCTACTGTCCTTTTTAAAGGTCAAATTTATTGACCTTTCATAGTAATGCTTTCAAGGGAGTGCCAACAACTTATTTAATTGTAGACTCTGAGCCAAGAGCACCACCATGCAACTATGAATGCAGTCCTAAAGAATAACTTTCGTTCTCTTAACCTTCCTCCTGCTGTCTTACACTTAGGTCAACGGTTGCCTTGTTTTTGCCCTGCTACTCAATAGCTGATACTCAAAAGTAAAAATATAAAAAACAAACAAAAGCAAAAGCAAGGCATGAGAAAAAAGACTCTGCTATTTTCTGCCTTCTCATTCTCAAAAGTTTACTCACTTGCCTATTCTTTTAATTATCTATCTCAACACCCAACCTGTGTATTTATTTCTGGAATGCAGCCAGATCCTGGGTCTGAATTCCAGTAGCTCATTTCCCAGTTTCTATGAGACAAGGCCTAAAAAATGTGAACTTCTCAGAGGACACATGCAAGATGATAAAAGCTTAAATTGTATCTATACAACTTCTTTCCTTAAAAATTTTAACTTTTCAAAGAAAAAGGAAAAGGCAATTGGTTCTAGAGTCTAATTTTTCTTCTTACCTTCTAGCAAATGTGTGGCTCAGGATACACTTTAATATACAAAGTGCTAGGCACTTTGACTAACCTAAAGAATGCTTATTTCCACTTAAATTGCCTGGGGTTTGACTCCAAATTCACGTCAATGGTTTTTAAATTTTGAGATATTTGGAATGCTAGGATCTGTCTGTACCAGGTTTCCAGGAACCAAGAATGGGTGAGAGATGAGGTCAATTAAGCCAAGACCCTAGCAGGCAGCAACGGCTTTGAGGGTAACAACTGTGTGTGTAATTCCCAAGATCATGCCAAGAGAATGTACTATTAGGAAAGCCAGAAAGTTGACCCTGCAGGGAAAGTGAATGCTAGTGACTGTGATGGAACCAGAGCAGACAGATGGAGCATGGACACAGCCAACTCAGCAGTAGGTGAAGCTGAATGAGCAGAGCAGACACACTACATTGCTAACTAAACAAGGGCTAGAAAGAGAAAACAAAATGAGATAAAGTATGGTGTAAGGAGCACTTCTTCATAAAAGACCATCCGTTGTGGTGCCCAGCTCATAACTGGGTCTCATCAGCATGTTGGGAGGCATGAACATAATGTGCCCCAGCAGATCATTGTTCTATTGGTTTGCAACTCATGTCTGATTCCCTCTTTCAGCTGGTTTCAGCCCCTGTCAGCTTTAAACTGTTTAATACTCATCTAGTGTTTCTCCTTGGGTACCAGGCCTCGGGGGTTGAGGTTTTGTCGTGGCCTATCCATGTGATGGGATAAATCCTGCCCAAACAATCAGAGTGGTCAGAGCCTGGGAGAAGTAAAAAGCAGCAGCAAGCAGCACCTGGGAAGATGCAGAGAGTCCAGTTGAACTCCCAGTGTTGATAGAACTAGATGTGCCCCCATTTCACCAAGCAGGGCACCTTATGGATGCCACCAAGTTGTCTGACGGTTGCACACAGTTCCTGCATTCCACTTTTTCTTCCAGTTTATCGAGACATGGGGTAACATAAATGGCAGGGTTCTTTGGCATCACAAAGTGACAATGCAGTTTTTACTTTAAAAGAAATCTTTCAGGCTGAAAGTTTAAAAGGTCTTAGATGTGCTCCTTATTAGTTTTATGACCTTCAGCAAGCTTCCAGTCTCTCTGTCTATAAAATGGAAATAATAGTAGGATTTCCCAGAGTTTTGTAATGCTTACATGAGCTAGCATGCCTATTACAGAGCAGGACCTCAATCAAGTTACTCACAGTACAGTGAAAATGGCAACCCAGCAAGTCTTGTTAATTTAGAGTGAAAAATAAGAGATCAACAGTTATGGGGTAGAGGGGGAAAACTCTCCCAACAGCAAAGAGAGTATTTACTGTTTCTTTGTGCATTGTTCCATAAGTTACAATGATGTTCACAGTCGTCTTTTGGAAAACAGCTGTCTTTTGGATGGCCCTGACCTGTTGTAGACCCAGGAAGTGCCTTAGAATTGTACATAAGAGAGAGGAAGAAGGTGGCTTTAAGAGTCAGTACTAAAAACCTCCCTGAGTGTAAATACCTGCCATGGGTCTGTCCATTTCACCACAAATAGAGAAAGTCTCTCAGTGTGATACACCCTCACACCTACATTTAAATCCAGTCCAAGGTCCTTTCCACAGCCTACAAGGCCTGATGTGATCTGACCTCGGTCTACCTTTCCATTTCTCATACCACTCTCTCTCTTGCTTACTGGACTCCAATAACACTAACTTTCTTTTTGTTTCTAGAACTTTCTAAGACTATCTTGCCTCAGCCCAACTTACAAACTTCTTTGCATGTCTGGCTTCTTATTTCTTATCAGATCTTGGCTCAAATGTCATCTTCTCGGAAAACCCTTTTCTAATCGCCATGTGGAATGTTAAGCCCTCCTTCCCAGACCTCTACCTTACAGACACTATCACTCTGGAACATATCGTATTGGGTTTTTTTCTTAATAGTACCTACCACAAGCCGAGTGCTGTAGCTCACGCCCGTAATCCCAGCACTTTGGGAGGCCCAGGCGGGCAGATCAGGAGGTCAGTAGTTCAAGACCAGCCTGGCCAAGATGGTGAAACTCCATCTCTACTAAAAATACAAAAGTTAGTTGGGTGTGGTGGTGAGTGCCTGTAATCCCAGCTACTCTGGAGGCTGAGTCAGAGAATTGCTTGAATCTGGGAGGCGGAGATTGGGAGGTTGCAGTAAGCTAAGATTGTGCCACTGCACTCCAGCCTGGGTGACAGAGCAAGACTCCATCTCAAAAACAAACAAACAAAAAAACAAAAGAAAACTTACCACACCCTGAAATTCTTGTATACAAACATATTTATTGCCAGTCCCCTTCTGTTAGAATGTAAGCTCTATGATGGCAAAGAATGACCTGTTCAGTGTTTCAGTGAGAGGTAGCAACTTCTGGTGCCTTGGAAAGATGAGGAAACTGAGGTTCAGGAAGGCTGTTACTTGCCATGGTCATATAACCAGTAAAAGCTATGGTAGAAATAAAGTTTGTTTATTTCCACTCTGAGCCCTGTATTGTCTGGGATGTGCACTTTTTTCTATGCTGGAAAGCTTCATCTAAAAATAAATTAAAAAAAATATATATATATACACACACACATACATTTATACATATATATAACATATAACAGAAATTACAAATATAAATTAATACGCATGTACCAAAGAGCATTCAAAAATAAAGATTTAGACCAGGCATGGTGATGTAATCACTCCTGTAATATGAGCACTTAGGGAGATTGAGGCAAGCAGATCACTTGAGCTCAGGAGTTTTAAACTAGCCTGGGCAACACAGTGAAACCCCACCTCTGCAAAAATTAGCTGAGTGTGGTGGTGTGCACCTTCAGTCCCAGCTACTAGGGAGGCTGAGGTGAGAGGATCACCTGAGCTCAGGGAGGCCAAGGCTGTAATAAGCCATGATCACACCACTGTGCTCCAGCCTGGGTGACAGAGTAAGGCCTTGTCTCAAAAAAAAAGAAAGAAAAAGATTTAAATAATATAATAAATCTCCAAGAAAGAAATACAGCTGAAAATGGAGAAGAAGAAAACAAATAAGATATTGAGGAATGAAAAAATGTAGTTGACATAAGAGCAAATTTAGGCTCAGATGCCCAGGACAGAGTGTTCTGCACGTTGGTCTGCCAAGTTAGGAAAGCATCCTCTGAAGGCAGAAAAGAATCACTTCTATTCTACAAAGCAAGATCCACAGTGTACTCATGTAGCCTTTGTAGAGAAAGTCATTAGACGAGGGGAAGAAACAGTGCTTAGATTTAGTAAAGAATCTTCGCCTCATTTTGTTTCATTGAGAAGTGCCTGGGATGTCAGAGCACAAGAGATGGATGGACTCCTGGGATGAACCGAGTCGGAGAACAAGGACTCTGCACTGCAGCCCTTTGGATGAGATGCTCACTGTTTGGAACTACATCAAAGGGAGAGATGTGGAAGAGTCTGTCTATGAATTAGTTAAGATCCAGCATGTGCTTTGAGGTTTTGTTTTTTCAAAAATTGATAGAAAGTCTCTCATTATTCTTCTCCAATCAAACTGTGGGCTCACTAAAATGAGACGAATATTTCTTAAATTAAATTGTGTCCCCTGCATAGGAGGCAAAGCCTTGGGAATCTATTAGCTGTGAAAGACAGCAGAGTTCTTGCTGATGCTAAGACCCATTTGGCACAGCATGTCAGCATGCTGCTTGAATAAAAGTTATTTCCAACAACATTAATAGGAAATATCAAAATTAATTTGTGTCTAAAAACACATAAGACTTTAACTAAAATTCAGTTAATTTTTAAAGGATTAAAAGTTAAAGAGAAACATGAGTTTCCTTTTTTTCCCAATCTAATTAAATTAAACAGACATTTACCAAACATTATATATGTGCATATGAAAGACATGGTCAGACTGCGTCCAACTTAACCTGCTTGCCTTATGTTTTTAAACAAGTTTTTCTAGTAAGCTGTGTGGATACTGGCCTAGATAGCTTCTAACAAAGATTTTTAACAAGATCCTCTCTAATATTTATCTTCCTCTTTATTCATTTACATTTCCGTTTTCAGAATTGTTATGCATAGTTTAAGCACTATGAATAATAAAAAGAAAAGAAGTAAAGGTAAAAGGGAAGGAGAGAGGAGAAAAGGAATCAATGAAGGATCTTTAGGTTCTGGAAGGTAACAGTCTAACAGGGGAGCTAGGATTCATAGAAAAGTATTTGTAGTCCCAGCTACTCAGGAGGCTGAGACAGGAGAATCACTTGAACCCAGGAGACAGAGGTTGCAGTGAGCCAAGATCGTGCCACTGCACTCCAGCCTGGCGACACAGTGAGACTCTGTCTCAAAAAAAAAAAAAAAAGAAAAAGAAAAGTAAAAAAGGGCACAATCAATCAGAGAAAGCAATTACTTCCTTACTGGCTGGGGCTTTACATACACACAGATACACACATACACTCAATTTGCTAAGATTGAAACTTTCTTGACAAACAAGTAAACTTTTGTGTATCTTAGTTTTCTCTCTGTGTGTAAAGAAAGTTATTACATGATTGCCAATATTTCCTATAGCTGTAAAATCCTATAAGTCATTTAACATTTATTGAATATTTGCTATGTGTAAATGAGAAGGATTTTGCTAAGAGAAGAAGGATATACAGCATGAGCAAAAACCATTTGGCCTTAACAAGACAATTTATTAGCAGGATGCCAAATGCAAACAACTACTTTTATAGTACCTTTATATACTTGTATAATAAAACCACTGGGGAGATAAGAGGAAAGAAGAATGAATGCAAATGCAGGACAAAGATAGATTAAACAATGAGGGAAGAAAAACTAGTTGAAGAGCAGCAGAGAGATGAGGCTACCCTTGTAGGAAGGACAAAGAATGTTAAAGGAAAAAGAAAGAAAGGTAAAAAGTAAGAAAAGATTGGCTATTTTAAAAGGTCAGAATAACAAGCTGATCTAATGTGGTCGTTGGAAGGAGACAAAAAAGATGACTTTGGGTCATCAACCAGATCCAGGTTTTGGGGAACTGCCTCAAATTGAACTCAGGACTGTGGCTGAAGAAGTGGTAAAATGAGCCTTAAGCCCCTCCCCCTCACCTCCAAAGACAAAGAATAGAAAGCTGTTGATGAAATAGAGTCAGTGAGTCAAGTGTTGATGGACAAAGAGGCTAAGATTTGGATTAATAGGAAAAGGATGGTGGTATTGCAGGTGGAAGAAGCAGTTTTGGAGAAGGAGGGGTGACAGTGTGGATGATGGAACTACCAAGATTTATGATGAGATGGCACAGAGATAGTACAGCTAGAACACAGATACCTCCCAGGGGAGTAGAAATCAGAAATATAAGCACTGATGGAGGAGCGCTTTGACCAGCAAATTGCTGAGTGTCGATGATGTAAGAGACAAAAGAGACCAGAGCAGTGTGGCTTACCTTTAAATTTGAAGTCCACTTTGAAAAGCACAAAAAAATACCTCTACAGGTGAAGACACCATGAACATACTTGCCAATAACAGCAGGTGGCCCCTTATTTTATGGGTCTTGGACTACTTAAAGGGGTTGACTGAGCAGTAGTCAGACCTATTTTATGGGATCTTATTGGACTATGTATTAAAAAAAACATTTTCCCTAAATAGATTTAAAAAGTTATATAACAAAAGATCAATCCCATATTTCACCAGATAATAGCTCTAGAATCTAGTTAGAGTCAAATTTTCAGTAGGCAATGGAGACCGAATAGTGTAGGGTGTGAAAGGCATTCACTCTGGAACCAGAATACATGAGTTCAAATCCTGACTGCATCACCTAGTAGCTATGAGAGCTTCAGCAAGTTACTCAAATTAATTCTGGGTCCGTGTCCCACATATAACATTGGGATAAGAGTATTACCCTCTCTGTGAAGTTGTGGAAATTAAATGGGTGAACACATGTAGCTTTCTTGGAATAGAGCCTGGAACATCATAAGCACTAAGTAAGTGCCAGCAGTTGCTGCTGTTTTTGTTTACTGTTGTTACTTGGTTTATGAGCCCTGGGAGCAGGTGCATCCCCTCTGCAGGTGGAACTGCTTTTCTGAGCCACAATACAGAGTCAGTGAATCATAATAAAATCATGCTGCCAACTTCCTGGACTATTGAATTACCTGAGCATTCACTTGCAATAACAATTTTTTAAAAGTTACCTTTCTTTTTGAAGTTCACAGATTACAGAGGCTCTTTCCACAACCCCACCTTTCCTTTTCAAGGATATGAAATCCCAAAGAAAGCAATTCAAAAACGATTTCACCTATTGTTACCCTTTGTAGATCCTTTATGCCCATTCATTCTCCTGCCTCATTGATATCTAAAGAAAAATGATGCTTCATTTACTATATTGTCATCCATAATCTGGCAGTTTATAGCTGCTTTGTATAATGTGTATGTGCCTTTCACATGTGTGACTCAATATGTACTATCATTTCCCTTCTCCTACAATGGAAGGTCACCCTAACTTGGGAGAATAGCAGACATCTGGTTAGCAGTGTATGAGCTAATGTGCATTTTTTCCCTCATTGTCTTAGAGAGAAGATCTAGTATAGGCATGATCAGCCAACACATTTCACTTTAGTCCCATCCCTGGTACTGCCTTAATTATGTAGACTTCTACCAATGCTCAAATGCCTGGTGATAGGCAAAATAATGGCCTGTCTCCCCTAAGATGTCCACATTCTAATCCCTGAAACCTGTGACTATGTTATGTTATATAGCAAAGGTGAATTAAGGTTGCAAATATAATTAAGGCTATTAACCAGCTGATTTGAAAATAGGGAGATTATCCAGGATTATCCTGGTAGGACCAAGGTACTCACAAGGGTTCTTAAAAGTGAAAGAGAAAGGCAGAATCAGAGGCCAGCTGCGAGGTTAGAAGGACTCAACCTGCTGTTGCAGATTTTGAAGATGGAAGAAGGGGACCATAAGCTAGGGAATGTGGGCAACCTCTAGAAGCTGTACAGGGCAAGAAAACACATTTTCCCTTAAAGCCTCCAGAAAGGAACACAGCCCTGCTGACACACTGACTTTAGCTCAGTGAGACCTGTGTGAGATGTGTGACCTACAGAACTGCAAAACCATAAGTTTGAAGAAATTTGTTATAGCAGCAATAGGAAACTAATACTTGCCCAAAGTGGAGGTCTGCCCAGCATCCTCATTGGTGCTCTGTTTTGTCTTTTGCTTATTAATTCAGTAAAAGTTATTGTGTGCCAGGCACTGTGCTAGATCCTGAAAATGCAAAATGAGTAAGACGCAGCCATGCCCTTTCATTTACTCAACAAATATTTGTGTACCTAAGCTCTGGTTTAAATGCAGTAGAGATGAAAAAAAAAAAGTCCCTGCCCTAAAAATGCTCACAGACTTCTGAGAAGGCCATCAACAGAAATAAAATTTTATGATTCAATGTCATATGTGCATAATATAAGAATATAGAAGGGAGACCACCGAACTCAACTTGGGCAACATCAGGAAAGCCTGAGAGAGAAGAAGACATGGAGCCTAAAGGAGTTTGCCAGACAGACAAAGTGGGAGAAGATGTTCAAGAGCTTTGGAACAATGTGACTCTTGGCATGCAGCAAGTGCAAATGAGGAACAGTTTAATTTTTTTACCTCATTTTAGTTACCTTAATTGAAATGGAAATAGTCACATGTGACTGTGGCTACCGTATTGGACAAAGCAGGTTGGACCAGATTGGATCCTTGAAAGAAAGGAGATTGCCTTCTCTTTTCCCTCTTTCCCACTTCTTACCGACTGGAAAGCAGATGTGGTGGCGTCACTTGGACCATGCAGATGAGATATCACTCGGGGATGGAAGTAATTTGGGTCCCTGATACCACAGAGCCATCTTTAGGTTTGGCTTATGCTCAGATCATTATGTCAAAGATGTAAGTTCCTGTATTAAGTTATTGTTATTTTGGATCTTTTTTACAGTAGCCAGACCCATCTCCTACTACAAATGTCTGCTAGAATAACGAAAAGCAATAATCATGATCTTTGCTAAGAGTTTTTTGGAATTCCTTCTACATGTCGGGTACTAGGCTAAATGCATGGTTGCATTTAAACACATCCTGTTAAAGTAGATAGTAGGACAGCCCCATTCTGCAGGTAAAATGGAGGCTTAGAGAAGCTGGCCCATTAGTGGCAGGATGAGACCTTTCTGACAGCAAACTGTCAGATACTGTAGTGTATAAATACAAAATACTGTATCATTAAGGGCCAGGTAAATTGTGTACAATTAGACTTTTTAAATGCTGAGACAATATTTATATTCATTGTAGAATTCTCAGCTGTTATGCAGCAACCATGCCCTCTTTCTTGCTGCAAAAAGAACCTCAAATAATTCAAACAGTGGGCAACGATTCCTTGACTTTAGGAAGAGTAGGTCCTCATTGCAGAACCCATGAAAGAAATCCTAATCAATCTGTATTAATCACTGGCATTTTTTGCCAGTTATTGGCCTAAAGATAGGCAGAGGGTACAGTTCTGATTAATGAGATGTAAGCAAAGATCTAATGAGAAATAAAAAGTCAAAAACTTGTCTGGAATGAAGATGCAATGCTGGAGGTGGGGCATCCATCATGCAACCATGAAGAAAAAGCCAACATATAAGAATGGCAGAGTGGAGAGATAAATGGGATCCTTGATCACATTATTGAGCTGCCGCTCTCCTTGCCTGGAAAATCTACCTTCAAACTACTTGTAATACAAGAAAATTTAATGAGATTTGTTTTGAATTTTTTTATAAATTCAATTTATATTTAATGAGATTTGTTTTGAATTTTTTTATAAATTCAAAATTTATAAATCTGGTTTTGAATTTTTTCACAGGGGGAAAACTTCCTAACTGACACACACATATACACATCCTTTTGTTTTTCTTAAAACAGTTAAGGAAAAGTCATACAACTTACAATGGTGTCCTGTGCATTCATGTCTTACCTCCGTGAAACCCACTTCTCACTGGCTCAACCACAGTAAAAATTACTTCAGTAATTTGAAAAATAACCTTTTGGAATTATTTCTTGGGATATGAAAAATAACCTAAACAGATAACAGAGCTCAAATGCAATCCATATTACCTTGTTCCCATCCTCAAACTAAAAACTTTTTCTCCCTTAATTACAAATGTTTCTTGATAAATGCACATGTGTGGAAAGCCTTTATAATCTATTGTACCTGACTAGTAACTATTCTAAAAATTTAAAGGAAATATTATAATAAGTAATGTTAAGCTGTAGTTTAAGAGAAAAATAGAAATATTAACCCTAGTGCATAAAAATTTCATTGGTATGACTACCCACACCAAAAGATAAATGAAGAATTGAGGTATGCTGCAGGACAATGAAGGTTTAAAAGGGATTTAAATATACAGATAAATAGGAGAGGTAGAAATGTTTTGATCTTGAGTTATACTAAAAGCTGATTTAATTGTCCTTTCTGAGTGTGTGGGGGGGAAGCAACACATGATATTTATGCAATCTATTATACAGAATTATAAGCAAATTTAAAGTATTTTTAGATGCTATTTTCAATTAAAGAGAGAAAAAGCAGATATTTTTCTATGCACAAAAATATACTATGCTACCATCTTAACCATATTATTAATCTTTAATCTGATTTATAACTGAAAAGCTCATGTGATAACTGATTGTATGAGATTTCATTCACAAAAAGAGAAGATTATCCATCAAATAGGCGCATTTTTCTTGGGATTTCACAGAATAAATGAGCTAGACAGATTTTTCTTTCAAATACCAGGCAATCCAAAATATTTGCAGATAATCAGAAACGCATAAAACAGCAAATGAAGCTACATTAAGGCAGTTCTCAATATTTTGCATTTTTGACAAATCTGACAAGTTGAAAAAAACTATTTTAATAAAGGCAATATTAGAAAAAATAACATACCTTAGAGATGATTAATGGTTCTCCGTGCTCCAGGCCACCTTTCAGAGTAAAACCCCATGGAGCTCCTCCCTCCAGGAATGCCTCCAGATAAATGTACCTTCCCTTGGGGGCCGCGTTAGGGTTTAATGTGGCACTAGACTTATGGAAGTTTTCAGTGGTCCTCATCATGCCAAACACATGATCCCTCAAGTTAAATGTAAAAGGCCTGAAGCAAATTCAGGCAAGCAGTGCTTCTATAGCACAAGCTGTCCCATCCTTCAGTATATACAATAGCCAAAAGAGAGGTTTGCAGAAGCAAATTCTTCCATAAGTAAAATGTCCTTCCAAGCTGAACTCCAAGATGCTGAACCACAGGGAATTTTCACTTCAACATTTCTGAATGTAAATCCTCCTCCAGGAATTCTGAGTTCTCACTGAAGCCCCCAAGTGGTATACATCTCTACTTCGTTCGTAAAAACTTCCTTCAGTGGCACCCTGAAGATTGCTGTTTTGAGCTTTTATTTCATACACACACACTAAAACTACTTCTGCCTATTTTACAGAGAAAATTAAAAGCATCTTACAATACAGTAAGAAAATTACAAATACTCAAAGGAATACCTCATTTTTGATTGATTATCAACCCTTTCTTCTCTCGGAGTGAAATTTACCATTACAATAGCCTCTTCCCTCCCCAGAAGTGGCTTAAAAAGAAAGAAAGCACTTACTATGCTTCGGCTCACTTCAGAATTTTCTAACTTGTCCCAAAGAGACAGAGAAGCTGTGCTAAAACTTTTTACTTCTTTTTTTCCAGCAATAAGCTAAAAGTTTGTTTCTTAGGAGAGAAAGAAAGTTTTTGTAGGACGTAGGGAAAATGAAAAAAGCATGGTAAATTAATCCTCATTGGAAAAAATATGAAGGAGGCAGCTCGTTTCTTTTCTTTGGTATTTTCAGTGATGATCAGCCACCGCTGCTGCTGCCACAGCCACTTGCCTCCTCTGAGAGAAAGAGTAAGGAAGTTAGAGGAACATGGATTAAGGCAAAGAGAGGCACTGCAACCCTTCTGCAGTAAGCACTGCCATGCAGAATTCAGTTCACCACAAAGACCTGACAATCCAGTCTCACAGTTGATAACACGTAGAAAGTTGGAAATACTATACAGATGGCTAATTACTAAGGGATAGAAAATAGTTCCTAGAATAACCCCGCCTCGTACCAGTCAAAGGAGAATTTCAGTGAATGAGACACAGGCATTTGTGTTTTTAAAAACCGTCGAGGCAATTCTGCTGTGCAGCCGAGTTTGAGAGGCAATGCCTAAGTGATTTGGGTAAACATTTAAGTACGTGTCAAGGTGATGGCACAAGGGCTTTATTTTTTTCATTAGAAGAAAATACTACCAAGTATAACAGATGAAATGGGACTTTCCAATCAAATTTCTGCTTCTTTGACTCAATAAAAACAGGAGGCAGTCTTTCTTCTTTCCAGGTTTTCATTGTTATCTAGTCTGAGATTGTTATCCACTCTTTAAATGAAAAGAAATACATAATGCCTTGTGGGTAAGTACGAGGCACTTGGGAAGAAATGTCCTGATTTCAGTTTATCAATGTAACTTTAACAATGTAGTAATGTTATATAAAATTTAACATTCATATTTGTTATTAAAAATTTGAACAGTAGAAGATAACTACATCCAACCCAGAAGCCTCAGCTATTTAGTTATTGGAACAGATTAGAATTATTTCCAAGGAATATATGTACTAAAACATTTTTCTGTTTAAAAGTATGGGATAATTAGAATTAAGTTGAAACTGAAGTTAAACACTACTGTGGGGCTTGATAACAATTTGATTCTGGTGTTTATACTTATCATTAATGAAGGTTAATATAGAAAAGCAGGTATATGATATTAAACTATATGATATTTAATTTACAACACTGGACGGGTATTGTTTGATTTTCAGTAGTAACTTCACTGAAGGGTTTGAAGACAAAAAAAAAGTAAAATCCCCTTTAATGGTAGTATGTGAGTGGAGACATAAGGAAACCTAAGGTATACCAAGTGAAAATATGTGGTAAAAGTTGGCTGACTCTTCAGGGTTATTCATGCAATTTTTACTGTGGTTTTCTTTTATAGCTTAATTTGTAAATTAGGATAAATGGAGAAATACTAGCTTTCTTTCACTTCAAAGAACATAGGTATTTTAAATAAAATTCCTAGGTAAATAAACAGCTTTTTTCCCAAAAAATTATTTTTTGAGGCTCTTATGTTGCTCCTAATACATTTTGTAAAAACTGAGATTTTACAGAATCCACATTTAATATTAAAAGTAATAAAGCTATACAAAATTTCATTTAGACAAGAGGCATAATTTCAAGAGATCTATTGTACAGCATGGTGGCTATAGTTATAACAATGTATTTATATTTGGAAATTGCTAAGATTAGATGTTAAGTGCTCTTACCACACACACAAAAAATTAGTAGTGAGGCAATAGATATGTTAATTCCTTGATTTAGCCATTTTACAATGTATACTTATATCAAAACATCATGTGGTACACCGTAAGTATATATAATTTGTATTTATCAATTTAAAAAATAAAAAAAAAACACAAAGTAATGAAGCTAAAAGCAAAAGGCAAAGGAAATAAAAAGATAAGAGGTGAAGAATATGAACCCAGTGCTTGTAAACTGATGAAACCTCTATTTTAGATTATCACCAAAAATATTGAAGAAACAAATATATAACCAAAATTGATAATGTAATCTGAAAAATGTGTAAAGCTTCATTTTGTAGACATTCAGTATAGCAGCTGATAGACCAGGGTTGGAAGAACTTTTTACCTTCATCTTCTGCTGATCAGATTCAAAGAATGTTAAAGCTGCAAGAGACAATCCTCCCACACCCTTGATTTCAGAGGTATGGACACAGAGGCCACCAGAAGGTTAAATGATCTGACCAGAGTCATCCTGCAAGCAACATAGGCAGGCAGGACATTTAAATCTTCAGATGTTTAGGAATGGAATCTCAGCTTAAGTCAGGTGTTTTGCATAGTTTATGGTGAAAAGACAACTTTCTTTTGATATAGCATTACTAATTCATAAAGAGAACTTCTGTTAGGATATGTGATTTGGGCGCAAACTCTTAATTACAGAATGCAATTAGCCTCTCCTTTCCAAGCAGAGAAAGGCAACCATTGTCTCAAGACGCTGACAGTGGAGAGGTTAGGATTCTCGCTGAGAACAGCACAGGATTTAGGCTTTCTGCTAGAGGACTTCTTTCTTGCCTGTTCAGCATCTTTCTAGGAAACCACTTCTTCCTTGATCGTGTGGTGCCGGTGGGCTACCCCATCCCTGCCTCCAGGGTAGACGTAATAACCCAGAAGTCAACCACCCCCTGGCTCAAATAACTGGGATGTGGATGGGCATGTGACTTAAGTGTGACCAATGTTATAACCAGAAATTTTATTAGTCCTATGAAAAAAAGGGCATTTTCTCCTATGGGCTGCCAGGTTGGTAGATAAAATTTTGGAGTTGCTGGAAGTTATCTTTTTTTCTTTTTCTTTTTCTTTTTTTTTTTTTTTGAGACAGGGTCTTGTTTGTTTCCCCAGGCTGGAGTGCAGTGTGTGACCATGGCCCACTGTAGCCTCAACCTCCTGGGCTCAAGCAGTCCTCCCACCTCAGCCCCATGAGTAGCTGGGACTATAGGTATATGCCATCATGCCTGGCAAATTTAAAAAAATTTTTTGTAGAGACAGGGTCTCACTCTGTTGCCCAGGCTGGTCTCAAACTCCTGGGCTCAAGCGATCCTCCCGCCTTAGCCTCCCAATGTCCTGAGATTACAGGTGTGGACTGCCATGCCCCAGCTGGAAATCATCTTTGACATCACAAGCCTGAGAAGGAAACCACCTCTGAGAAAAGCAGGGGGAGATAGTTCTGGTGATACCATTGAGCCTTGTGCCCAATTGTACCTTACTTAAGCTGGCAATTCTCAAGCTTTTTGGTTTCAGGACCCCTTACATTCTAAAAATTTATTGAAGTCTCCAAAGAAATTGTATGCATTTTATATCAATCGATATTTTCTATATTAGAAAATAGAAAAGAACCTGTTAAAATACTTATATATGCATTAAAAACAATGATAAATCCTTTATACGTTAAAGTAACATATTAATATTTTTATGAAAAATAATTACACTGTCTCAAACAAGAAATATTACCAAGAAGAGTGGCATTGTTTCACATATTTGCAGCTCTCTTTAATGGCTGGGTTAGTAGAAGATGGTTGGATTCTACTATCTGCTTCTGCATTCAATTTGTTTGATGTCACATGGCATATAGCCACTGGAAAATTCCACCATACATTTTTGAGACAGCAAGTGGAAAAGGCAAACAGTGTCTTAGTATTATTATGAAAGTGGTTTTATTCCCATGGGGTCATAAAACTGGTAATTGTAGGAGTGGGCTGGCTTTTAGGCCACCATAAGCAGACATAGCCAGGCCTAAAGCCACCCACTCCTACAATTACCAGTTTTATGACACCATAGATACCTGTTTGTTTTTTCCTTAAACCAGCTGGTGTTGAGTTTCTGCTTCTTGCAACTGAAAGAGTTGTGTGTAATACACAAGGAAACCCCTTCCTGGTTTTTCCTGGTTTGGGAGAAAGTTTAGAGAGGCTTAGCACAGTACCACAAATGAAGCTTCACGTCGTGTTTTCTCTCTATTACTTCTCTTCTTCCTTCTCCCTCTCACTTACAATTACACCTACTTTCTTGATCAGATTCTTCCCTTCATGACAAATAGATCCAATGTAGCTCACAACCTTATTTTCTGTGTCTATATGAAAAATTCCCACTGTGAGTTATTGAGCTCATCTTGCTGTTATTGTGAATATGGCACCAGAACAGAAAAAATATATCAATCATATTGACTTTACCACTTGTTTAGCATCCCTACACCAAGCAGTCTGTTAAATGTCATTTTCCTAATCATTGTTTTGACTTTTTAGCAATCACATATCATTGTATTTGTTAACAGCACTGAAGGAAAATTGATTTGTTCTTTTGAAAATTCTCATTTTTAAATTTTTTTCTTAGTATTCCCTAATGTTTCTCTCTTTATTTTTTGCCAAAACGTTTAATATAATTGTCAACTTATTGGATTTTAAAAATGCTTCTGGATTGAATACTTGAGATTGAAGTCACTAAGTTATGTCTGAAAATAAAATCAGAGCGACATCTGGTGGCTTTTCTAGCTCATTAAACAATCAGTAAAGTAACTGTAGATAATAAATTGCCTTTTTTTTTTTTTTTTTTTTTTTTTTTTTTTTTTTTTTTTTTTTTTTTTTTTTTTTTTTTTTTTTTTTTTTTTTTTTTTTTT
>PVKP010030093.1:0-28283 GCA_004027715.1 Plecturocebus donacophilus
GGGGAGTTGGGGAGAGATAGCATGGGGAGAAATGCCAGATATAGGTGAAGGGGAGGAAGGCAACAAATTACACTGCCACGTGTGTACCTATGCAACAATATTGTATGTTCTTCACATGTACCCCAAAACCTAAAATGTAATTAAAAAAAAAACAAAAAAAAAAGGTGTTCATCAGATGTTGCTTGCTACTGTGTGGAAGTCCCTGTGTTGGGATTTTCGGTGCATTAATCTCCTTTCCTCTTGACAGCATCCCTAGAGATCAGTTCCGATGATTCTTCCCAAATTATTCCCATTTTACAGGTTATAAACTAAGGCCCAAGGAGGCGTAAAATGGGAATAAGTTCCAAGGCCACCAACTAGGAAATGGTAGAGCTAGTATGAAGCCCAGGTCAGACTGCCCCAGCCGGTTTTCCCTCGAAGTAGCTGGCCCCAGGCTACTACTTTGCCAAGGACTGATCTGAATTCCACAGGTATTTGTCGAGCAGAATTTGACTGAACTTTGATCCAGACAGCACCTGAGAGATTCATTCTTTTATTCATAGAAAGAGAAGTCATAGGTAGAGTTACGACTGTGTGTGAAGCACTGCACTGCGGATCCTGGAACAGTAAGACCTGATCTTGCTGCTCCCTGCCCTCAGGGATCTCTAGCCAGAGAGACATGGAAGCACCCAGCTTCATCACAAAGCAGAGTCCAGTCAGTGCCACGGTGCAGGAGCCAAGAAGGTTCCTCAGGACAGTCATTTAGGGGAGGAAGTTGGCAAGACGTGATGTTTAAGCTGAGTGTTGGAAGAATGTGTTGGTATTCTACACGCTGAGCAGGAAGACGTGCATCCTGAGCAAAGGCCAAGGAATCCACAGAGCCAGACTGGGAACACAGAAGAAACGGGCCGCGGAACGCCAGAGCTTTGCTAGACATGAGCTTTAGGAGCATTTGGAGTTGGGACATTGTTGATGAAATTAAGGGATTCTGGTCTCTGAAACAAAAGGCTGCTGGCAGCATCTTTATCGAATTAGTTTTCCTCACAGTGGAATAAAACTTTACCATAGGAGCTGTCGCAGAATAGGTGTGTAGTAAGTATTTACTGAGCTGAATAAGGAATGTTCATAAAATACAGCAATTTTGTTATCGGCAGCTCATTTTTGCTCTTCAGTCCCTACTGGGAGCTCGTGTTAGCACTTGGCAGGCACACGTAGGTCAGACTGAGAAGGACCATAAAAGACATGTAGTTACCCCAGAGTCTGAAGCTTCGGTCTTCTCCATGGTAGCCCTGTCAGGTTTCTGAGGACTGCATGAGATTGGATATGCATATGGATAGAGGACAGGAACGTCACTGATATAAGGAGTACAAGCAGAAATTCCTGTGACTCTGCGGAGACCCAACTCTCAGGCTCGGCTCACTGGAGCAGAAGAATCAGCTTCCATAGAGAAACAGAGGCAATGTAGATTTATTACCTGGTGCCAGTAATTGGATTAAGGAAGCCTGAAAATGCATTTTCTTGACCATAAGAAGTTAAGGAGGAAAAGACAGGCTCCCAGAGGACCATCTGGTCAGAGGATATTCATTAAGTACACACTCCCACCAGGAGCATGTCTAAAAAGAAGAGCATTCTAAGCTGGTGGATCATCTTTAAAGCCCTGATGGAAGAGTGGCCTCCCGTACCTGAAGCTGAGCTAGCCTGGATGGATTCAGAGAGGGTATGCCCAAGATATGTTTGATCCCATAATTTACAGGTAATGAGCATGTCAGTGGCTGGTAAACCATGGTTGTTAGAGAATCACCTTGGGGAATAATGTGGCAGATCCCTCCCTGTGCATCACAGAAAGGGCCCTGGATTCTTGACATTTTTTTTAAAGTTCCAGTCTTGTGACAGTCACTTTCTAAAGCTGTATTTTTCACTAACAAAGCAATAGGATGTTTAATTTCTGCTAATGGAGGTGGACTGTGTTTTGCCTCTAGGGTGCTCTTTCTTACTTAGTCTGTATTTAGAACATCCAGAAAATGTTGAAGAAACCAACAATTTGTCTGCTGTAATTTAACAGGAAGTTGGGAGGTTTTATAATTACACTTTCTGCTTTAGCTTCAAAACTGTGATGGAAATCCTTCAAGTGTCTCCCAATTTTACCTTTCCCTTAAACTGGGTATCAGTGGGAGTTTTCCCAGGGCAATGATTGTAGATTAGCTGCTTGTCTCTTAATTAAAGCTAGCTTACTGCAGTGCTCAAAATATTGACTATACGTGAACCACCACAGATTTGTTCTGTGCCTAAAATTGGCTTAAGTATATGCTATCCACTACTCTCTGAAAGCAGAAAAACAGTCCATGGGAGAAACTGTTTTTCTGCTTTCTGTCACCTTCTCACCCGCCTACCTGGTGCAGCAGAGGTGGAAGGAGTGTGATTTGCAGTAGTTCTCTGAAGATGATTAGTATTGAGGATTTGTTACAAATGCCTATTCCGTGAAGAATCTTGACCCTGTGGCCTTCAGAAAGTCTTGCCGTGCTCACCATCATTTTCCTTCTGAATTCTCATGTAGATCACCAGTCCTTCTCATTCCAATGAGAACAGACATGTTGTGTTGCTGAAAATGAGTGTAATGTAACATTTCTTCATGTATAGAGTCATTACCTTTTTAAAGATACCAGATGAGGAAACTAGGAATTCTGCAGCCATTCTTTTTATTTTTACTTTTTTTTTTAAATTATACTTTAAGTTGTGAGACACATGTATAGAATGTGCAGGTTTGTTACACAGGTATACATGTGCCATGGTGGTTTGCTGCATCCATCACCCCATCATCTACATTAGGTATTTCTCCTAACACTATCCCTCTCCTAGCCCCCCATGCCCTGACAGGCCCTGGTGTGTGATATTCCTCTCCCTGTGTCCATGTGTTCTCATTGTTCAACACCCACTTATGAGTGAGAATGTGTGGTGTTTGGTTTTCTGTTCTTGTGTTAGTTTGCTGAGAATGATGGTTTCCAGCTTCATTCATGTCTCTGCAAAGGACACGAACTCATCCTTTTTATGGCTGCATAGTATTCCACGGTGTTTATGTGCCACATTTTCTTTATCTAGTCTATCACTGATGGGCATTTGGATTGGTTCCAACTCTTTGCTTTTGTGAACACTGCCACAATAAACATATGCATACATGTGTCTTTATAGTAGAATGATTTGTAATCCTTTGGTTATATACCCAGTAATGGGATTGCTGGATCAAATGGTATTTCTAGTTCTAGATCCTTGAGGAATGACCACACTGTTTTCCACAATGGGTTGAACTAATTTACACTCCACCAACAGTGTAAAAGTGTTCCTGTTTCTCCACATCCTCTGCAGCATCTGTTGTCTCCAGATTTTTTAATGATTGCCAGTCTAACTGGCATGAGGTGGTATCTCAGTGTGGTTTTGATTTGCATTTCTCTAATGACCAGTGATCAGCTTTTTTATGTTTTTTGGCTGCATAAATGTCTCCTTTTGAGAAGTGTCGGTTCCTATATTTTACCCACTTTTTAATGGGGTTGTTTTTCTTCTTGTAAATCTGTTTTAGTTCTTTGTAGATTCTGGATATTAGCCCTTTGTCAGATGGATAGATTGCAAAAACTTTCTCCCATTCCACAGGTTGTCTGCTTACTCTGATGATAGTTTCTTTTGCTGTGCAGAAGCCCTTTAGTTTAATTAGGTCCCATTTGTCTGTTTTGGCTTCTGTTGCCATTGCTTTTGGTGTTTTAGTCATGAAGTCCCTGCCCATGCCTATGTCCTGAATGGTATTGCCTAGGTTTTCTTCTAGAGTTTTTAGGGTTTTAGGTTTTATGTTTAAATCTTTAATCCATCTTGAGTTAATTTTTGTGTAAGGTATAAGGAATGGATCCATTTTCAGCTCTCTGCATGTGGCTACCCAGTTTTCCCAACACGATTTATTGAATAGGGACTCCTTTCCCCATTACTTGTTTTTGTCAGGTTTGACAAAGATTAGATGGTTGTAGGTACGTGGCATTATTTCTGAGGCTTCTGTTCTGTTCCATTGGTCTGTACCTCTGTTTTGGTACCAGTACCATGCCGTTTTGATTACTGTAGTCTTGTAGTATAGTTTGAAGTCAGGTAGTGTGATGCCTCCAGCTTTGTTTTTCTGTTTGTTTGTTTTGCTTAGGATTGTCTTGGCTATGTGGGCTTTTTTTTTTTTTTTTTTTGGTTCCGTATGAAATTTAAGGTGTTTTTTTTCCAATTCTGTGAAGAAAGTCAATGGTAGCTTGATGGGGATAGCATTGAATCTATAAATTACTTTGGACAGTATGGCCATTTTCACAATATTAATTCCTCCTAACCATGAGCTTGGGATATTTTTCCATTTGTTTGTGTCCTCTCTTACTTCCTTGAGCAGTGGTTTGTAGCTCTCCTTAAAGATGTCCTTCACATCCCTTGTTAATTGTATTCCAGGTATTTTATTTTCTATGTAGCAATTATGAATGGGAGTTCACTCATGATCTGGCTCTGTTTATCTGTTATTGGTGTATAGGAATGCTTGTGATTTTTGGATATTGATTTTGTATCCTGAGACTTTGCTGAAGTTGCTTATCAGCTTACGGAGGGAGGTTTTGAGCTAAGATGACGGGGTTTTTTAAATATACAGTCATGTCGTCTGCAAATAGAGACAATTTGACTTCCTCTCTTCCTAACTGAGTGCTCTTTATTTCTTTATCTTGCCTGATTGCCCTGGCCAGAACTTTTAATCCTATGTTGAATAGGAGTGGTGAGAGAGGGCATCCTTATCTTGTGCCAGTTTTCAAAGGGAATGCTGCCAGTTTTTGCCCATTCAGTATGATATAGTCTGTGGGTTTGTCATAAATAGTTCTTATCATTTTGAGATATGTTCCATCGATACCTAGTTCATTGAGAGTTTTTAGCATAAAGGGCTGTTGAATTTTGTCAAAGGCCTTCTCTGCAGCTATTGAGATAATAATGTGGTTTTGTCTTTGGTTCTGTTTATGTGATGGATTATGTTTATTGATTTGTGTATGTTGAACCAGCCTTGCATCTCAGAAATGAAGCTGACTTGATTGTGATGGATAAGTTTCTTGATGTGATGTTGGATTCAGTTTGCCACTATTTTATTGAGGATTTTTGCATCAATGTTCATCAGGAATATTGGCCTGAAATTTTCTTTTTTTGTTGCGTTTCTGCCAGGTTTTGGTAGCAGAATGATGTTGGCCTCATAAAATGAGTTAGGGAGGAGTCCCTCTTTTTCTCTTGTTTGGAATAGTTTCATAAGGAACGGTACCTCCTCTTTGTGCCTCTGGTAGAGTTCGGCTGTGAACCTTTCTGGTCCTGGACTTTTTTTGGTTGGTAGGCTATTAATTGCTGCCTCAATTTCAGACCTTGCTATTGGTCTATTCCGGGATTCGACTTCTTCCCAATTTAGTCTTGGGAGGGCGTAAGTGTCCAGGAATTTATCCACTTGTTCTAGATTTACTGGTTTATTTGTGTAGAGGTGTTTACACAAATAAGGAATCTTCTGGTCTGTGGGTTGTGAAGACCATGGGAAAAGTGCAGTATCTGGGCCAGAGTGCAGGGGACAGTCCCTAATGGCCTCCTTGCCCCACCCTGCTCCAGCTCTCCCTACTTGGGCTGCACTCACTGTCTAACCAGTCCCATTGAGTGAACCAGGTACCTCAGTTGGAAATGTGGACATCGCCTGCCTTCTGCATCACTCTTCCTGGGAGCTGTGCACCGGAGCTGTTACTATTCAGCCATCTTGCCAGCAATCCCTCTGCAGCCATTCTTTTAATATTTTGCACCAGGTTGGGTTGTAGAATTTAGAATCAGAAGGGACACCGTTTCTACTAGAAAAGTAAGGATTCCTTGAAGTATAATAAAAAGGTAAAATTATACCTCTCTTTCCTATCTTACTTTTCTTGTGGTTAAGACCTTCTTTTCTTGATTTGTATTCTTAAAGGAAAAAAAAAATGGGGATTGTTGTAAGACCAGTAAAATTTCTAAGGGAAACATTATGCACCCAAATGAGTTAAATGTAAATTTAATCAATTTTATGAAATCTGGTTTCTTAGAAGATTTCCTGAAACCCTGAGAGGATGCTCTTAAGCATTTCCGAAAGAGATCTTTTCTTGAATGTGGACACATTCATTTGTAGTTCTGCTGGATAAGCTTTCTCTGCCACTGATTGCCATAGGATTTGCAAGTTAAATTGGGAACTCTTTGAATGACTTTGTTGTATTTTCCCAACAAAGAAACATGGATGGAACTGGATGATACTATGTTAAGTAAACCAGGCATAGAAAGACAAACACTGCATGTTCTCACTCATATGTGGAAGCTAAAAACAGTTGCTCTCATAAAAGTAAAAAGTAGAACAGAGGGTTCTAGAGGCTGGAAAGGGAAGGGAAGGGAAGGGAAGGGGAAAAGAGAAAGGATAGGGGAAGATTTGTTAAAGGATACAGAATTATAGTAAATAAGAGGAGTAAGTCCTGGCGTTCTATACCATTTTAGGGTGACCGTAGTTAAAATACAGTTTCAAAGAGCTAGAGAAAGATATTTAACATTCTCAACACAAAGAAATGATAAACATTTTAAATGATAGATATCCTAATTACTCTGATCTGACCACTATACATTATATGTATCAAAACATCACTGTGTACCTCATGAATATGTACAATAATTATTTGCCAATTTTTTTAAAGTCTATCAAAAAAAAAAAAATAGGGCCTAAAATTTTTGCATCATTCCCTTAAGAGATACTCCTGAGGTTTTGAGCAAGACAGATTTTGGAAATGGCTAGTGGAATAGAGTCATTTATAGCCAGTCCTTCTCAGGACTCAGACCTCTGTGTTAACTATTGATAAAATGATAGTCCACCTCAAGAGCCTTGACGAAATAGGTAGATCTTTACCATAGGTATCGACAAGATCACGTGTCACAGGAGGTGACAGGAAAAGCTCCCTTAAGATCCCTCTGAACAGTTTTCATTTCCCTAAATATCAGCTCTCTGCTTTCCTCCCTACGTGGAGTCTCCTAGTATCTGCAGTTCGATTTCATATGGGGGTGAATGGTACAGAACCATTGCAAGAGACATTAAATAGGAAAAATCAACCAGATCTGGTGAACAATTGAGTGTAGGTCTCTGAGGCAGGGGAATGTAAGTTAAGTATGGTTCACAAATTGAACACAAGGGTCCACAAAAGTTTTAGGTGGTGCTGGGTTCTCTGGTTTGACTGTGGCTCCACTTCTCCCTGTTTTATACTCAAGTGATTCAAACATTTATTTCCTGCCTGACTTTTGAGAAAACTGGAATTTGTGGACCCCACTTCATAAGAATTCCTAACTCAGATACCTGGAATATTACTAGTGCCTTCAGTAGAGGTAGAGAAAGACCCATTTAATATAAGTTTAATTTTATACATGTTCAGTTAAAAACAACAAATAATATCTTGAAAAAGTGATCTGGTGTTTGGAAATTAGGATGGATGAATGTGAAAGCAGGCCACAAAGTGAAATGCAAAATCAGACTCTAGTTTTAAAAAAAGGAATATGTATATGTAAGAGTTACCAATATTGAGATAATAGCTCACAAGAGCAGAGTCATTGATTCATTCAGCAGTAGTCTATTGAGCATCTCTTATGAGCCTGCCATGGAAGTGCTAAAGGTATATTGAAGACAGGTAAGCCCTTTGCTCTCATGACGCTTATGATCTGAGTGGATGAATACAGAGTATTTCTTCCCAGAAATAGTATAAAGAATAATAATAAGCAGCCATGGCTTGAGATTTGGGAAATATTGTCAGTTAAGGAGGTTGAAAAGTTTCATGTATGTTTTAACAATGAAACAATGTGGAAGTCAGCTTAGTGGAATGGGAAGAATGTGGATTGAGAGGAGCCCAAAGCCCTGTGTTCCAGTCTCAGCTCTTCTGTCAACTACTTGTGCTGCTGTAGACATGACACAGCCTAACTTTCACTACTGACAAAGCAAGCAAATTGATTGAGATTTGTGTTTTTCCAACTACACATCATGATCCATTGAAAGCAATTTAAAGTTTCACAGTATAGCATTTGTTATTTAAGGAAAAATGAAATAGAAGAGAATAACAAATCTGAATGTATGGTTCATAGGATACTGCTTTGTGGAACTTTTTTCTTGCTTTCTGCATCTGTTTGCACGTGTGGCTATGCGTGCCAAGTTGTGATATATTTTTCTTTTTAATTTTAGAGGCACAGTTTCACTCTGTTGCCCAGGCTAGTTGTCTTCCCTTCCTTTTTTCCCCAGTCTGTCATTTGTAGCCCCTGTGTAGCATAATTTTCCTTCTGTTTTCATTTATTTTCTCAAGAGATTCAACTCCCCCACTCCCTTCCTGTAATCCTAACACATGAAATTTGTTCCCTACGCTCCCCTAGTGCCTTCTGCTCGTTCGGGTTTCTATTGCCATTGATGATGCTTTTATTCTTTATTATAAAAGTCTCAAAATCCCAGAAAAGTTGAAAAAAATCATAGGATGAACACCTGTGTAATCAAGAATTATCATTTTACCTTATTTCTGTGTGCGTATGTGTTTTCTAAGTCGTGAAAGTGAAGACATCATGACATTTGGTCTCTAACCACAATACCATTATCACAACCAAGAAAATTAACAATTTCATATCATTAATATCTACTTAATACTTCTCTCTCTCTCTTTTTTTTTTTTTTTTTTTTTTGGAGACAGTGTCACTCTGTTGTCCAGGCTGGAGTGCAGTGGTGCCATCATGGGGACTTCAGCCTTGACCTGAGGGGCTCAACTGATTCTCTCACCTCAGCCTTCCAAGTAGCTGGGACTACAGGCATGCACCACCATGCCCAGCTAATTTTCTTTTTTAAAAAAATAGACAAGGACTGGCTATAAATGACTCTATTCCAATAGCCATTTCCTGAATCTGTCTTGCTCAAAATCTCAGGAATATCTCTTAAGGGTGCCGTGGCTCACACCTGTAATCCCAGCACTTTTGGAGGCCAAGGCAGGTGGATCACCGGAGGTCAGGAGTTTGAGACCAACTTGACTAACAGGGTGAAACCCCGTCTCTACTGAAAATACAAAAATTAGCCAGGCGTCATGGTGGGCCTCTGTAATCCCAGCTACTTGGGAGGCTGAGGCAGAAGAATCACTTGAACCTGGGAGGTGGAGGTTGCGGTGAGCTAAGATGGCTCCACTGCACTCCAGCCTGGGCAACAGAGTGAGGTTCTGTCTTAAAAAAAAAAAAAGGGGGGGGACAGTGTCTATGGCCATACCACCCTGAATGTGCCCCATCTCATCTGATTTCAGAAAAATAGACACAGGGTTTCACCATGTTGCCCAGGCCAGTCTTGAACTGTGCTCAAGTGATTGCCTGCCTCAGCCTCTTAAAATGCTGGGATTACTAGTTGTCAAAAAATGACTGTTATAGTCTTTTTTTTTTTTTTTTGCACCACATTCCAACCAAGGCTCACATACTGAATTTCATTATTGTCTCCTTGTCTCTTTTAATCTAGCAGAACCTTTCTTTTTTTTCCCCCATGAAATCGACTTTTTGAAAAGCCTGATTTGCTTGTTTTATGAAACATCCCGTACTCTGGAGTAGAGTGACTGTTTCCGTATATTTTGGATCAGAATGCCCCATTGATAGTGCCCTTTATACTGTATCATATTAAGAAGCCCATGGCTGGGCGCGGTGGCTCTCGCCTTAATCCCAGCACTTTGGGAGGCCGAGGCAGGCAGATCACAAGGTCAGGAGTTTGAAACCAGCCTGGCCAACATGGTGAAACGCTGTCTCTACTAAAATTATGAAAAATAGCTGGGAGTGGTGGTGGTGCCTGTAATCCCAGCTACTCGGGAGGCTGAGGCAGAAGAATCATTTGAACCTGGGAGGCAGAGGTTGTAGCAAGCTGAGATTGCGCCATTGCACTCCTGCCTGGGCGAGACTCTGTCTCAAAACAAAACAAATATGTCAGTCATCTCCACTTTCAGTGATGCTAAGTTTGGTTGGTTGAGAAGGTATCTGCCACATGTCTCTACCACGCAGGCATGTGTTTCCCTGGCAATCACTAAGTAATCCTTGGAGAGATGCATTGGAACTATGTGAATATTTTTATTTCTCACATTGACTTTTTAAAGTAAAGGGTTAAAACTATAAAAATTTGATGTTTTTGGAGCAAAATGGTTAATTTTAACACCTGAGGGGAAATTTTTAAAATGTGGAAAGGACCAATCTACTATTCTTGGCAACAGACATAATAGTTCTCAAAAAGGGAGAAGAGTTGCCGGGAAAATTGCCTCCTTCTGTGACACTGATTCACTGAGAATCTGCCCAAGGTAATCTGTAAGTAAAAGCCAAGAGTCCCCAGTGCTTTGCATTCTGCAGCCTCCTGAGAGCCAAGGGGAGAGGTGGGAACAACACAAAAGAAAGCTTACTGTGAGGGATCATTTATTCATTCAACCCCTGAATATTTCTGTTTATAGGGAGTTCCTATCTGGTTCACCTAACAGCCATTGCAAGTTCCTGTGGCGTTTTCCTGATGCTTAGTAATCATTCTGACCATCACCAACTTCACTGTGCAGCTCTTGCCATGCAGAATGCTGCAGATTCCTTTGTTGATTTGGGATGTCTTTAATGACACGCTCTTAACAAAACCATTCTCAAAACAGTGAGCATTTAAAGCATGTTAGCTATTAGAATGTGTATGTTTGAAAAATACTTCCAGGCCAGGCACGGTGGCTCATGCCTGTAATCCTAGCACTTTGGGAGGCCCAGGCGGGTGGATCACCTGAGGTCAGGAGTTCAGGACCAACCTGGCCAACATGTTGAAATGCCATCTCCACGTAAAATAAAAAAATTAGCCAGGCCTGGTCGGGGAGGTGCCTGTAATCCCAGCTACTCAGGAGGCTGAGGCAGGAGAGGCTCTTGAGTCAAGGAGGTGGAGGTTGCAGTGAGCTGAGATTGTGCCATTGCACTCCAGCCTGGGCGATAAGTGGGGAACTCCTTTCTTGTGGTTGTAAACAGCAATGGCAATTTTCTGAGGGGCCTTCTCTTATGAGTACCTACACTAAATGTTTTTAAGTTTTGTTTTTTAAATATTTAAAATATAATTTTCATTATATAATCTATATTTTTTAAGAAATGAATTCCATTAATTGAAATAAACAATAAATAATATCCACATTATATTCACAGGAATATGTCTCTTTCCTTAGCAAGATTGTTTCCAAGTAGGTAGGCTATATGTAAAGCAAATAACCAGAGTTGGGTCTCAGGTTTTAAATAATCGCAGAAAAATATAAAGAGATTAGTTCAGTTGATATTTACAATATTTATACAAGAGAGTATTTTAAGTTCAAGCTGTTAGATAAGTTGAATTTAAACGTATCATGTAAAGTATGACCTCTTGTTTTTTTGTAAACTAGTGTCTTGAATTCAGTCAACAGAACTACTTGACAAGGTTTAGGTATGTGATTTTATATCACAGCAGTTCTTTTTTGTTCCTGAATAAGTGATACTGGAAAATTAACCCCTTAATATAGATAGATTTATTTAAACTGGCAATCTAACAATTATGTTAAATAATGACAGAAGGTTCATTGGGATTTGATCTTAAAACATGAAACTAACATTTATCGAAGTCAACTTATGTTGTCTTTTAACAACATTATGAAGTCATTCTAATGAGTTATTCAGTGTTTTTCAATACCACACAGAAAAGGTCCTCAGTAAGACAAAGCGCAACCATTCACTCAGCAAGTAAATACTGAGTGCCTGCTCTGTGGCAGGCATGGTTCTCAGTGTTGGGGACACAGCAGTGAACAACACAGAAAACCCTGCTCTAATGGAGCATACTGGGAGAGTGAGGTGATAGCCACATTTATTAAATAAACTGTGTTGTATTTTAGATAGCAAAAGCACCTAGAAGAAAAATGTAGAGAGAAAGGAAGATAGGAAAGACAGCGGGCTATTTGCAGCTTTTAGATAATGTGGCTAGGGAAGGCCTCTCTGAGATGACACCTGAGTAAAGGCTGAAAGAAGTGGAGAAAGCAGTCAGGGAGTGTTTGGAGCAGGAGGATACCAAGTGCTAAGGCTACAAGGCAGGTGCATCCATGGTGTATTCTAGGGACTGTAAGGAAGCCCCTGTGTCCAGAGCAAATTAAGCAAGAAGGAGACATGTAGGATGTGAGGGAGACAACAGGGAGGGGTGCTGTGCAGGAAAGAGGTTAAAATGGCGTGCAAACCTCGTAAACACTGGCCTTCATCCCCGGGGAAGTGGAACCCTTTGGAGGGTTTTGAGCTGAAGGGCGAGACCATCTGGCTGCTGCATTGAGAACAGTCATTGAAGAGGGTGAAGGACAGGAGATACATGTCGGAAGGCTGGTGTATCGGGAGAGTCCTGATCATGACTTGGAGGGGGTAAAAAGGGGTCGTATTTTGGATATGTCTTGAAAGCAGAACCAACAGAATTTGCTGACAGATGAGGTGGAGACTATGAAAGAAATAGTGAAAGATGATTCCAATTTTGGCCTAAGACAAGTAAGATTGCTAAAAGTGGAGGAAGTGCTGATTTAAGGGCTCAGAGAAAACCAGGAGCTCCATCGTGAATATTTTCCATTTAAGATGCCTGTCAGACAGCCATGTGGAAATGGCAGGCCGGCAGCTGGGTCTACAGGTCTGGAATTCCAACGGAGAGCGGTCTGGACCAGAGCAGAATGGTGGGAGGTGGTGATGGAAGGTGGGGTGCTTGGATATGGATTCCAAGGGTTGCTGGTTAATGGTAGTGACCAGGAATAGGTTGAAATGAGTGAGTAAATCAGATGTGGAGGAGGACGAGATAGCTGGAGGGAAAGCCAAAGAAATGAGGAGTTTTGGCAGGGCCCCCTCCATGGACTTTGAAATGAGCAAGTGCTTGATAGGAGAAGCATTGAAGACACTGACAGTGAGCTGAGGACTGGAGTGTGAGTGGCCCGATGACCCACAGGTAACTGCCATGGGTAAGAGGAGAACGTGTTCACTGGAGACATAAGATTTGAAGCTGGGGGACGAGGAGCAGGAGATACATGGAGGAGGGGTGGAGAATGGGCAGGAGGCAGCAGTGAGAACCACGGAGCCTTCTCCAGGCACAGCAGCTCGGGGGTTTGACACACATGCAGGAGCATGTCACAAGGGAAAAGCCCAGTTTCAGTTACAGCAAAAAAGGTGAAGGGAGCGTCCTGGGAAGAGCCTGAGAATAAAGGAGGTTTTGCTGGCGACTGTCCAAAAGGCACAGTGAGTAGAAGGGGTTCAAGAGGAGAGGTGAAATGAGAGTCAGAATATAGGATGCACAGAGGCTCATAGGGATGAGAGCCTAGGGGAGGAAGGCTGACCTGAGGGGCCTGCGCTTTGCGTGGCTGCCTACGTAAACTTGGACACAGTGAGGAGACTGGCCCTGACTGTCCCAGGCTGACTGGATGGGTGAGGCTGTGAGTGAACTGTAGGGACCTGGAGCCTGAAGAGTTTCTGGGACTCCTCCTGACTCCAGCTAGGACAGAGGTGACCCCGGTCTCCCTGCCCTGGGAATCAGCAGAGGCACAGTCTTGCTCTGAGGGTAAGAAGGCCTGTGGATGGACCTTTCTGCTCCATCACTTGGGGCTTTACCAATGATTCTAAACTTTGTTGGTGTCATGTTTCACATTATCAGAATTGCACAATGGCACGTCGTGACATTCTTCATATTTAACCTTTCCAGGCGCATCATAAAAATGGATCTCTTTTTGTAAAACTATATAAGATCTTCCTCAGTTTTCCATTGCTATTGAGACTAGCATTTTCTTCTGAATTGCCTGTCTTTTGAATTGTCTTGTCTTCTTTCACCCTTGAAGAGATTTTCTCTTCTCCAACTGTTAACATCCAGCTTTGTGCATTGTCCGACCCTCACTCATCAAAGACTTGGGTGTGATTCTTCTGTTATGACTGGCACTGATTTTATGAAATCTCACATCTGTTTCAAGATTTTAATTTTTTTCTTCACTTTGGTATGAGAGCAGGTGAGTGCCAACTACCCATCAATTTATCAGTGAACTTGTTTATGCCCCTAAAGACTTGGGTTTTCCCTAATCAGTCAGAGTTCCTGGGGACTAGGTTACTGAAATAAATTTTTATGTATTATGTATCCTCTGCCACTCTGACTACCCAGTTGGTCTAGCAAACCTATGATCCCGCATGCATGCATAGCTTCTATTCAAGAATTTGCCTTTAAAATCAAGCATCATAGTAAATGACCCTTTTGATCTGTTCAGTAGGCATTTACTTTGATTTTTGAACAATACTTTGGCTTGTAGGGGTGATGAGTAAGGCTGAGCTAACCACATGGTCTCCTTTCGATCTTTCTGCTAGAACATTTAGGAGATGGCTGGGCAAGGGTGTGTGCCCCACACGTGTGTCACAGATCAGGGCTCACTGGCATTTTAGGCAGTTGCGCCAGCGTGCCTCGACTGGTATTCCAGTGATACCCATGAAATACGGAGGATTGTTGTCACATTTTCTATCCCAGGGATTAGTTTTCCCCAACACCACTGTTAAAGGACATGTTTTGAAAGGGTTCCTTAGAATTGTTTCTCGTGGCATCCTGATTTCCTTTTTCGGTTGCTATCAGGACCCTCCAAGCAAGTCATGATTAGGGCTTGGATTTCAGATCATTCTGCCTCCATTTGCAGTTTATACATAGAACATTTTTATATCTTCTTCAAAGAAAGTCTCATAGTTTCATACAGTACATACTTTTTTCAGGATTCTAATTTTTTGTTTTATTTTTTCACTTTCTTTTAATATACTTTGAGTTCTGGGATGCAGGTATGGAGTGTGCAGGTTTGTTACATAGATACACATGTGCCATGATGATTTGCTGTACCCATCAACTCATCATCTACATTAGGTATTTCTCCTAATACTATCCCTCCCCTTTCCCCCCACCCCCCAACAGGCCCCGGTGGGTGATGCTCCCCTTCCTGTGTCCATAGGTTCCCATTGTTCAACTCCCACTTATGAGTGAGAATATGCAGTGTTTGGTTTTCTGTTCCTGTGTGAGTTTGATTAGAATAATGATTTCCAGCTTCATCCATGTGCCTGCAAAGGACATGAACTCCTTCTTTTTATTTCTGCATCGTATTCCATGGTGTATATATGCCACATTTTTATCTAGTCTAACATGGATAGGCATTTGGGTTGGTTCTAAGTCTTAGCTATTGTGAATAGCTGCAAAAAACATACGTCTGCATGTGTCTTTATAGTAGAATGATGTAATCCTTTGGGTATATACCCAGTAATGGGATTGCTGGGTCAAATGGTATTTCTGGTTCTAGATCCTTGAGGAATCGCCACACTGTCTTCCACAATGGTTGAACTAATTTACACTCCCACCAACAGTGTAAAAGTGTTCCTATTTCTCCACATCCTCTTCAGCGTCTGTTGTTTCCTGATTTTTTAATGATCGCCATTCTAACTGGCGTGAGATGGTATCTCATTGTGGTTTTGATTTGCATTTCTCTAATGGCCAGTGATGATGAGCTTTTTTCCGTATGATTTTTGGCTGCATAAATGTCTTCTTTTGAGAAGTGTCTGTTCGTATACTTTGCCTACTTTTTGATTGGGTGGTTTGTTTTTCTCTTGTAAATTTGTTTAAGTTTCTGGTAGAATTCAGCTGTGAATCCATCTGGTCCTGGGCTTTTTTTTTTGGTTGGTAGGCTATTAATTACTGCCTCAATTTCAGAACTTGTTATTGGTCTATTCAGGGTTTTGACTTCTTCCTGATTTAGTCTTGGGAGGGTGTATGTGTCCAGGAATGTATCCATTCCTTCCAGATTTTCTAGTTTATTTACATAGAGGTGTTTATAGAATTCTCTGATGGTAGTTTGTGTTTCTGTGGGATCAGTGGTGATCTCCCCTTCATCATTTTTTATTGTATCTATTTGATTCTTCTCTTTTTTTCTTCTTTTGTTAATCTTTTCAAAAAAAAAAAAAAAAGGTCTTGGATTCATTGATTTTTTTTTTTTTTTTTGAAGGGTTTTTTTGTGTCTCTAGTTCCTTCTGTTGTGCTCTGATTTTAGTTATTTCTTGTTTTCTGCTGGCTTTTGAATTTGTTTGCTCTTGCTTCTCTAGTTCTTTTAATTGTGATGTTAGGATGTCGATTTTAGAGATTTTGGGTCTTTCCTGCTTTCTCTTGTGAGCATTTAGTGCTATACATTTCCCTCTGAACACTGCTGTAGCTGTGTCCCAGAGATTCTGGTACATTGTGTCTTTGTTCTCATTGGTTTCAAATAACTTTTTTATTTCTGCCTTCATTTTGTGATTTACCCAGTAGTCATTCAGGAGCAAGTTGTTTAGTTTCCATGTGGTTGTGCGATTTGATTGAGTTTTTTAATCCTGAGTTCTAATTTGATTGCACTGTGGTCTGAGAGACTGCTGTGATTTCCATTCTTTTGCATTTGCTGAGGAGTATTTTACTTCCAATTATGTGGTCGATTTTATAAGAAGTGTGATGTAGTCCTGCGAAGAATGTATATTCTGTCGATTTGAGGTGGAGAGTTCTGTAGATGTGTATTAGGTCTGCTTGGTCCAGAGCTGAGTTCAAGTCCTGAATATCCTTGTTAATTTTCTATCTCGTTGATCTAATGTTGACAGTGGGGTGTTAAAGTCTCCCACTATGATTGTGTGGGAATCTAAGACTTTTTGTAGGTCTCTAAGAACTTGCTTTATGAATCTGGGTGCTCCTGTATTGGATGCATATATATTTAGGGTAGTTAACTCTTCCTGTTGCATTGATCCCTTTACCATCATGTAATGCCCTTCTTTGTCTTTTTTCATCTTCGTTGGTTTAAAGTCTGTTTTATCAGAGACTAGGACTGCAATCCCTGCCTTTTTTTTTTTCTTTTCATTTGCCTGGTAAATCTTCCTCCATCCCTTTATTTTGAGCCTGAGTGTCTTTGCACATGAGATGGGTCTCCTGAATACAGCACACCAATGCGGTCTTGACTCTTAATCTAATTTGCCAGTCTGTGTCTTTTAATTGGGGCATTTAGCCCATTTACATTTAAGGTTAATGTTGTTATGTGTGAATTTAATCCTGTCATTATGATGTTAGCTGGTTATTTTGCCCATTAGTTGATGCAGTTTCTTCATAGTGTCAGTGGTCTTTACATTTTGGTTTGCTTTTGCAGTGGCTCTTACTAGTTTTTTCTTTCCATATTTAGTGCTTCCTTCAGGGGCTCTAGTAAGGCAGGCCTGGTAGTGACAAAATCCTTCAGCATTTGCTTGTCTGGAAAGGATTTTATTTCTCCTTCACTTCTGAAGCTTAGTTTGGCTAATGTGAAATTCTGGGTTGCAAATTCTTTAAGAATGTTGAATACTGGCCCCCACTCTCGCTTGTAGGGTTTCTGCAGACAGATTCACTGTTAGTTTGATGGGCTTCCTGGCTTCCTTTTGTGGATAACCTGACCTTTCTTTCTGGCTGCCCTTAACATTTTTTCCTTCATTTCAACCTTGGTGAATCTTACAATTATGTGTCTTGGGATTGCTCTTCTTGAGGAGTATCTTTGTGGTGTTCTCTGTATTTCCCGAATTTGAATGTTGGCCTGTCTTGCTAGGTTGGAAAAGTTCTCCTGGATAATATCCTGAAGGATATTTTCCAGCTTGGTTCCATTCTCCTCGTCACTTTCTCGTCACTTTCAAGTACACCAGTCAAATGTAGGTTTGGTCTTTTCATATAGTCCCATATTTCTCTTTGTTCATTCCTTTTCACTCTTTTTCTCTTGTCTTCACACTTTATTTCATTAAGCTGATCTTCAGTCTCTGATATTCCTTCTCCCATTTGATGAATTCAGCTATTGATACTTTTATATGCTTCATGAAGTTCTCATGCTCCATCAGGTAACTTATGTTCTTCCCTAAACTGGTTATTCTAGTCAGCAATTCCTCTCACCTTTTTTCAAGGTTCTTAGCTTCCTTGCATTGGGTTAGAACGCACTCCTTTAGCTCAGAGGAATTTGTTATTACCCACCTTCTGATGCCTATTTCTGTCAATTCATCAAACTCATTCTCTGTACAGTTTTGTTTCCTCGCTGGCGAGGAGTTGTGATCTTTTCGAGGAGAAAAGGCATTCTGATTTTTGCAAGTTTCAGCCTTTTGGGGCTGTTTTTTTCTCATTTTCATGGATTTATTTACCTTTGGTCTCTGCTGTTGATGATCTTCGAATAGAGATTTTGCATGGTCATTTTTTTGTTGTTGATGTTGATGCTATTGCTTTCTGTTTGTTAGTTTTTCTTCTAACAGGCCCCTCTTCTGCAGGTCTGGTGGAGTTTGCGGGGGGCTCCACCCTGACCCTGTTTGCCTGGGTATCACCAGTGGAGGCTGCAGAACAGCAAAGATTGCTGCCTGCTCCTTCCTCTAGAAGCTTCTTCCCTGAGGGGCACCCACCAGATGCCAGGTGGAACTCTTCTCTATGAAGTGTCTGTCAACCCCTGCTGGGAATTGTCTGCTAGTCAAGAGGCATGGAGGTCAGGGATCCATTTGAGAATCTCTTAGCAGAGCTTGAGTGGTATGCTGGGAGATCTGCTGTTCCCTTCAGAGCTGGCAGGCAGGAATGTTTAAGTCTGCTGAAGCAGCGTCCACAGCTGCACCTTCCCCCAGGTGCTCTGTCCCAGGGAAATGGGAGTTTTATTTATAAGCCCCTGACTAGGTCCGCTGCCTTTCTTTCAGAGATGCCCTGCCCAGAGAGGGGGAATCTAAAGAGGCAGTCTGGCTACAGCAGCTTTGCTGAGCTGCGATGGGCTCCATTCAGTTTGAACTTCCCCATGGCTTTGTTAACACTGTAAGTCGAAAACTGCCTACTCAATCCTCAGTAATGGCAGATGCCCCTCCCTGCACCAAGCTTGAGTGTCCCAGGTCAACTTCAGACTTTGTGCCAGCAGCGAAGATTTCAAGCCAGTGGATCTTAGCTCACTGAGCTCTGTGGGGGTGGGATCGCTGAGCTAAACCTCTTGGCTCCCTGACTTCAGCGCCCTTTCCAGGGGAGTGAACGGTTCTGCCTCACTGGCATTCCACGCACCACTGGCATATGAAAGAAAAAAACTCCTGCAGCTAGCTCGGTATCTGCCCAAACAGCCACCCAGTTTTGTGCCTGAAACTCAGGGCCCTGGTCGGGTAGACACCCGAGGGAATCTCCTGGTGTGTTGGTTACGAATAGTGTGGAAAAGTGTAGTGTCTGGGTTGGAGTGCACCATTCATCATGGCACAGTCCCTCACAGCTTCCCTTGGCTAGGGGAGGGAGTTCCCTGACCCCTGGTGCTTCTGGGGTGAGGCAATACTCCACCTTGCTTCTGCTCACCCTCCATAGGCCGCACCCACTGTCTAACTAGTCCCAAAGAGATGAACTGGGTACCTCAGTTGGAAGTACAGAAATCACCTGCCTTCTGCATTGGTCTCACTGGGAGCTACAGACCAGAGTTGTTCCTATTCGGCCATCTTGTCCAGGAATCCCCACTAAACACTTACTTTTTTCTATGAAACACTCCTGGAAACATGGATTTCATCAATTGGCTCTCCAAAATGTTTGGTTTTAAGTTCCACAGAAGTTTTGATGCTACTTGCTTTTTTTGTTGTTGTTCCTCCATTGTCATGCCAAGAAACCGAGCCTGTTTATAAACTCCACATGGACCTTGTGTGTGATGGTTATGAGCAGGTTTTAATGAAATTTGAGAGTGTCTCCAGAGATCACAGATACTGGGGCCTTTAACATTGTGGTGTTGCTTAGCAACCTGGAAGTCATTACGTTTCCAGGTTCTGTAATAACATGATGTACTTTTCTTTGCCAGTCTCTGATGAAAATGTAATGGAAATAATCCCTGTCTAAAGGCTGCACTCTATGAGTGGGTGGAAAAATAGATTTTTTTTTTCATGGCCTGGGCAGGTTTTAATTCAGTACACAAAGTGTTGTTTTGTGACTGTTGTATTTGATAGAATAAGATATATTCCAAGATTATATATTTTTTAATTTTTTTAAAGACTAGGTCTCATTCCATTTGTCCAGATTAGAGCGCAGTGGTGTGCAATATCAGCTCACTGCAGCCTTGACCTCCCAGGCTCAGTGATCCTCCCACCTTAACCTCCTGAGTAGCTTGTACCACAGGCATATACCACCACACCGAGCTAATTTATTGTATTTTTAGTAGAGTCCAGGTTTTGCCATGCTAAGTCCAGGTCTCGAATTCCTGGACTCAAGCAAGCCAATTGCCTTGGCCTCCCAAAGTGCTGGTACAGGCAGGGGCCACTCTGCTAGGGTTTCAAGGTGATACTTACAAGGAAGACCTACTTCTGAAATAATAGGTGTAAATGCCATAGCAGTTATTAACATACTTTAGAGTACTCTCGTCATTTTGAAAAGAGAATTCTCAATGTTTATTAGTTCTATTAGTTTACCACCAATTAATGGAAGAATGCCTGTTTATTCCCAGTTAATTTATTCTACCCAGGTATTTGCAGGTATTGGGCAGATTTTAAGGGAATAAGAAAACCATATGTTCTAGGTGGGAGCAAAGCAGGTATAAGTGAGTGAAAAGTTTGATGTACTATTTTTGAAAAAATATTTTTGCAATTTTTAAAGCAGTATTTTTTAAATCACAAAAGCAATCAATATACAGTTTGTATATGAATTTTGTAACTACATTGTTAATAGCCAAAAAGCAGAGACAACCCAAATGTAATTCAGTTGATGAGTGGATAAATTGTGGTATACCATAAAACAGAGTATTATTCAGTCATAAAAAGGAATGAAGTACTGATACATGCCACAACATGGATGGACCTTGGAAACATTATGCCAAGTTACAGAAGTCAGATGCAAAGCACCACAATGAATGGTTACATGTATGTAAAATACCTGGAATAGACATATAGATTAGTGATGTGTGGAATCTACAGAAAGACTGTGGTTGCTTGGGACTAGAGAGGGGAGTGGGCATGACTGCTGATGGGTATGAGTTTCTTTGGGAATGATGACGGTCTTCTAAAATTGATTGTGGTGATGGTTGCACACTGCGAATATGCTGAAAAGCACTGAGTTGTACACTTTAAAGTGGTGAATTTTATGGTTTGTGAATTCGTGGTTTTAAAAAGACACAACAAAAAAAGGAATATGTAGTTATGGTTGATAACTTGGAAAATATATAAGTAAAGAAAATAACGTCTTCCTTAAATGTATAACCCATGGGTTAACATAGTTACAATATTTTGATTGTTTTCTTCTAATCACACACACAACATGTACGTATGCATAGGTATACACATGCATACATATACACACATATATATAAACATACTTCTAAATGAATTAGGATTTTAAATCATAATCGTGAAAAGTTCATGTGTTTATCTTGCTGGCTTCCACAAAATTCCATTGAAATGGTCAAAATAAGTAGGAAAATAAGTAAAAAGGCACAGTCTCACTGTAAACAGGCAAGGTATCAATAATAGATACCTAATTTGAGAAATTACTAGAAGACAGAACTGGTCTGACAGAAAGAATGTTCAGGATTGAGAAGACCAGAGGCTGCCATATGCAGGAAGCAGGCTCATGGAAAAGTTCTGAAGGAATCCCAGACTCAGGGACAGGGTTTTGAGGGAGGGCTGAGCATAGACCCCAGCTCCAGCTACGAAGCTGCTCACTGCGGGGTATTCCCCAAGATACCATGGGGTGGGCACAAAAGTATCTCAGTTCTGGACAGGGTTGTCCTGTTCCCTCGAGCCATTGCTCTTCACCAGAGAAGATTCAACCTTCCGTCACTGTTTCTCCTCTGAATGGATATCTTTATTCTTTTCTCATCCGTTTTTCACTAACTCCAGGGTGAGGCTGCCTACAGCTTTCAGCAACATCTGCTCAGGAGGAGATCCCCAAGAACATCAAAGCACAATCTTAAAAATCACTGAGCTATCTCATCAGGCTGCGAGTACACATAGACCTTCATTTATGAACATGAACAGATGAAGAATCTCTGGGCATTTGAGGCAGTCCATAGCCAAAGAGTGGCCACAGGGGAACCCAAAGGCCAACAGGCATGGAAAAAAACAAAGATAATGTAAGAAGCAGGTCTTTAAAAATACTCTAATTAGGGCCAGGCATGGTGGCTCATGCCTGTAATCCCAGCACTTTGGGAGACAGGTGAGTAGATCACCTGAGGTCAGGAGTTCGAGACCAGCCTGGCCAACATGGTGAAACCCCATCTCTACTAAAAATACAAAGATAAGCTGGGCATGGTGGCATGTGCCTGTAATCCCAGCTACTAGAGGGGGCTGAGGCAGGAGAATTGCTTGAACCTGGGAGATGGAGGTTGCAGTGAGCTGAGAGCCTGGGCAACATAGCGAGACTCTGTCTCAAAAAATATATATATATGGAAAGATTTCCATAAAATAAAATAGGACTTTCAAATTTTAAATCCCAGCAGAGAGACTGAATAACAACAAACTCTGACAGAAGTCAAGTGACTTACTTATAAGACCACCTTGAAGAGTTCTCTCTGAGCACAGCGAAAGAGATGTTAAGAATCACGGCACATCGATCTAAAAACTTCAAAAGCCCTTTATGGGGACTGTGTATTGGCACCACAGGTCTGGTGATGTCCTAAAATTGAATACCTCCCGGCATAGAGAGAAGGGACAGGAGACTCAGCTGTGGCCTATGGACATTTTCCCCGGGGTTGGCCGCATGAGAGCAATTTGCATATCATATATATTCATGTGTATATCTACAACCGTATAATACACAATGGTACATAATAGTAAATTGTAGACATATACAGATATGTATATAAGTATGCCTGAACACAAGTATGTGTGTGTGTGTGTGTGTGTGTGTGTGTGTGTATATATATATATATATATATACAATAGATATATAGATAAAATGTGTGTGTGTGTGTGTGTGCACATATGTGCATGTGCACACACGCAGCCATATTTTCCAAAGACAAGTGTTTGGGGCATTTCATTTGTAGAATCAATTGAACTGGATATTATTACATATTTGCTTAGATCAAATAAATACAGTTGTGTTGTACTGTTAAAGCATAAAATATATATTATTACTTTCAGACGCACGTATTTTCTAGGGAATTGTATTTCCAATGTCATAATGTACAGATAAAGGACCATCTTACCTGCTGTCCCTCATATTTCACCTAAGTGGTTACCCCTCTTAAGTGAGAACCACTGCAGCTCTGTTTGCCTCGGTTTCCCACGGAGTAAGTTTTGAGAGGAATTCCGGAAGTGAGTTGCACCTGTAGTGAAGCCGTGACGCCATCTGGCTGGGATTCCTTTGCGTTGCCCAGGGCTCTCTGCTATGGGAGCTGAACACACACCTGGAGTGCTACTTGCTGTTTGCTTTGAGGACATTCCTGGCTCTTGAAATGGTGCCGTTACTGGCCTGGTTTGTGAGACTGTCCCCATCTTTCTGGATTGGAGGATTTAACCTGTGCAGGCTTTCAGTATGAGTAATTAACAGATCACCCTTTGTTGAGGTAAATAGTGAATCTGTCCAAATGGTTTTTGAACAATTAACTTTGCAATATGGAGTATTTGATTTTAACCAACTTGATTTATGTCTTTAATAAAGAAAATGAATAATTTTTTTTTTTTTTACAAAAGCCTGTAGTTTATTTGATCCAACCTTATGATATAGTTGTCTTTCCATTAATTCTTACCAGGTGTTGCTTCTGCATTTGCAGTGAAACCGTCGTGTTACGTAATGGTGAAGAGCAGGGGCTTGGAGGTGAGGCAGAGTTGGGTTCAAGTCACACTTTTATCTGGTAAATAATTGGGCAAGTAACCTGTCTTCACTGAGTCTCGGTTTTCTGCAATAAAAAGGAGATGTAATGGTATTTCTGCCATAAGACTGTTATAAGGATTAAGTGAGATGTAGTATAAGCAAAGTGCTTAGCATGTGCCTTCAAACTGTTCATTATTGCTGTTGTCATTATCATCACTTTTATTCCTATGTTATATTAATTTTCTGGCCACAGCAAAAAATTTAGTTGTCTTATTTTCCAGATACATAGTACTTTTTGCCCACATAGTTGCAAAACATTAGGACATGAAGCTGGTTATTTGAGACTATTTTGAATTTGCTTCATTAAAATTTCATCAAACTTCAAGATTGTGAAGGCTACCAAATATTGACAAATTTTATTCTCTTCTTCTTTCTCTTAAATGAGGCAAGTGTTACTGTTTACTGTGATGTGAAGAAACACTCATTCATGACATGCCCTGATAAGACAGCCAGATTTTCCACACCAGATTTTGAGATTATCTGGCAAAAAGAACTTCTGGATTCAGAATCCTGAGTGGGGTAAAAGTGCTGAAATACTGCCATCTCTGGGATGGTTTCTGTGATGGAGATGACAGGACCTCTAGCCCCTGCTATTCAAAATCTGGCCCCAGAACTACAGCCAAATCATTGCTTGGGAGCCTGTTTGAAATTCAGAACCCAGGCCCCACCCCTTGCCTGCAGAATCAGCATCTGCATTTTAATGAGATCCCCCAGATAATTCATATGCATATCTTTTGAGAAATGCTGCTCTAGAGGCTGCTCCTGAACAATCCAGAGTGGGTGATTATTGAAGCCATAAAAAAGATTTGCATCTTAGAGTTTCACTTTTCAGAATTGGGTCTGTCTCTAGCCAGTTGCATATATTTTCGGTTATGTTTGCTGGAAAGAGGACTGGAACTCCAATTTGTTTTTGTTTGTTTATTTCTAGAAGGCCTGCTAACATCACTTGGGAAAAATCTTTTTAATTAAATGATAATGATAACATTCAGCATTGGCATATCTGTTTATGGTCTCTTGCCTCTAAAGTCTTGTTTATCTGGTAAAGAATTCACAAATGGAGAGACTTTAGCAGCACTAGAAGAGAAATGCTGGGAAAAATAAATATTGATTTAATAAACCTGTGAAACAGGCTAGCCAAAACAGTAGGAGAGTTTTCTTCTGTGTTAAAATGATTACATCCACCTACTGATGCCTTAAGACTATAGTAACATGCAGGCCCCACCTCCTCCCGCCGGCACAGGGCCTGGTGTAGGGCAGCTGGGCCGGTGTTGTTGCTGATCAACCAGTTCAGGGGCAAAGGTCAGGAAATGGGCAGGAGGTGGAGTGGGGAGTATTGAGTGGGCCCTTCCAGGTAATCAGTCACCAGTGAGTGACTGGATTAAGGGAAGACACTTGGGCCTGTGCAGTGGCTCACACCTATAATCCCAGCACTTTGGGAGGCCAACGAGGGAAGATCACTTGAGCCCAAGACCTCAAGATTAGCCTGGGCAACATACTGAGACCTTGTTGCTACAAAAAAAAAAAAAATTATTTTTTAGTTAGCTGGGTATGGTAGCATGTGCCTGTAGTCCTACTCAGGAGGCTGAAGTGGGAGGATAGCTTGAGCTGGGGAGGTCAAGGCTACAGTGAGCTGTGGTCACACCACTGCACTTCAGCCTGGGCAACAGAGTGAGACCCTCTATCTACAGAAAAAAAAAAAAGAGAGAGACAGACTTGGACAGAGGGTTCAGATCTTCACTCTGTCCCTTCCTTGGACACATCACTTAACATCTCAAAATTGAGTGGTAATTTACCTGATAGGGCCCTTTTATGAAAATTACAGCAGATAGATATTCAAAGTGTCTGTGATAGTGCTTAGCACAGAGAAAGCCATCAAAAAAAGACAGACACATGTATGCCTGCCCATGCCCACAGATACATACTTTGGAAATGGCATTTGTCATCTTAAATGTGCAGCACCCAGGCGTATCTCCCTACTGTATTATAAGCTTTCATCCTGATTTCTTCAGGAAAGGCCCATTTCTGTTTGATCATGCACACCCATCCTGTCAGTGGTACACACCTTCTGCTGAGGGTGAACTAGAATGTACACTGCAAAATGCACACGTTTGTATTGCTTGCCTGAGCAAGATCCAGAGCTGTGAAGTCAGCTTTATTGGAGCCACAGAGAGATGTAGGGAGTTATCCTGGGCCAGAGTCTCCCAACACAGAGGAAGCCTGTGTTCCCTGCTTCCCCAAACCAGGCATGCACCTTGCTGTGTCTGACTCAGGAGAGCACAGAGCAGTCAACAGAGCTGCTCATGACTTATGCATGAAGATAGGTGATCCCATCTGGCCTCCCTCAAAGTCTTGACCCTTCTCTGTCCCTTCCCTGCTGCCAACAGATAATCCTCAGCCCCTGGGGAGCCGGAGGACCACTGCCAATTACTGTGAGCATCTCTGGTGCCCCTGGGGAGCTCCTTGCGCCTTGTTAGGCTTAATTGCATAGCCACTGAGAGCTGGAGCCTCCGATGTTATCTCTTCAGTGACCTTGGGGCATCGTAGGGACAGGCAGGGTCGCTCAGAGTCTTCACTGCAAAGTTGCAAGTCTCCGGCCTCCATTACCACTACAAAGGCTGGAGAATGGCCAGCCTGCTGGCAAGGCCTCAGCTGCAAGGAATGACACTGGAGACTGCATCACTGCACAGAAGCCTTCCAGGAACAGTGCAGCCAGATCAGGGCTCTGCTCTCTCAGTGCCTGGATCTCCCGAGCTTCTGAGCTGTCATGGAGCTGGAAGGTTCTCTGTTTCTAAGTGCTTCTCCCAGGGATGTTCTGGTGATTGTCACCAACTGTTAATCAGACGACTCTATAGACTGGGGAACAGTTTTCTTCGAAGTTAGTGTGTGACCTTTATCTTAATAATGATGTAAAATCCACTATGTGTAGACTGTTTGCTGACCCTGAGCTGGCCACTGACTGAGTCATTGATGTGGATAATATTAGAACAACCTAATGAGAGGAGATATTATTAACCCCATTTTACAGGTGAAAAAAATCTGAAGCATAGGAGGCTGGATGAGCAAGAGATGGAGCCGGGATTCGAACCTAGACATTTTAGCTTAACAGTTTAACCATCATCATTATTGTATATTGTATCATACTTACCCTAGATAAGGAAGAATTGGCAAAATCCTCTAGGGATCTATGTTTAGGAATGTGTTGCTGATTCTAACGTTCTTAACCAATCTCTGCTTTATCAGTAGCTTCAATATGTCAGTTTCTAATTCAGTCACAAATTTGGATTCTACCTATTCTTGTTAAAATTATCTTTTCTCAAAAAAGTTCCAGAATAATATAGCATCATCATGCCTAGTAACTTTCTGAATACTCCATTCCACCCTACACTGGAGGGGGTTGCATGCCTTTTGTGTTTTTAAGCTGCAAGTCTATGCCTGCAGGTTTTCACACCTGAAATAAACTTGCCAGACTCGACTGTCTTACCATAGTTAACCCTGTGCTGTCCAACACAACTGAAAAGTGGGCTTTTCTGGTTAATCAAGGCATTTGACCAACGATAATCTTAGGAAGCAGAATGCAGTAAGATAAGCTTTATCAGCAAAACTCTTCCCAACACAAATTAATCTTTGTTCAACTCTTTAGAACTCCTTTCTGAATATACAGTGACCCATATAATATTATAAACAGCAGAACATCAAGTAAAGCATCATTCAGTTATCTTGTTTTACAAGCCTGCTGAAGCTCTTACTTCATAATGAAATAGATAAAAAATAGCTGACTTCCCTAGAAACAATACCAAAATGCTAGTCTATCTTTAAACATTTTACTTGCACTGAATAAAAATTCATCATACTGAGAGAGATCCAAGATGGCCACGTAGCAGCAGCTCAGGATTGCAGCTCCCAGTGAAAGCACAGAGAGCAAGTGGATGCCGCAATTGCAGGCAGATTTTTGTTGCCCACAGACTGGGAGATTCCTGGCGAAGGAGCCACATGGGTCGCTAGCGCGACTCTTTTGGTTGGCGTGGCGCTTCTTGGTGCGGAGTGTACGGGACTGGATGCCCTTTTAGTCGGGCTCGGCCGGTCCCATCCCCACAAGGAGAACAGCAATTGGAAGCGCTGAGGACTGAGAACAAGCGCAGCTGAACCCGGGAAGGCCCAGCTCTGTGGGGAAGGGGCGCTCCCCCGAAGGAAAACTAAGAAACAGAAAAAACTTCATCACCAACAAGCCGGACTTCCACTCAGAGACCCAATCTGAAAGTCGGCAATTACAAAGACGACAGGTGGATAAATCCACAAAAATGGGAAGAAACCAGTGCAAAAAGGCTGAGAACACCCGAAATCAGAATGCCTCTCCTCCTACCGGGGATCGCAGCTCCTCATCAGCAAGAGAACAAGGCTTGACGGAGGATGAGTGTGATGAACTCACAGAATC